>JAJAGP010001737.1:75292-164078 GCA_025084515.1 Ancistrus triradiatus
TGCTTCGTGGGTGTGATGGATATAGTAGTGACCTCCGTAGCGCATTCTGACGCCTCTGTTCTTCAGTGTAATGAAAAAGTAATAATTGTAAATGTATTTGTAGATTTGTAACAAGTTCGGTCAGCAGTGTTACAGCTGGCACTATTTTGGCTACGTCCGCTATTGCACAAAATCGCCTCATGTAAACAAAGGAGATAACAGCGCACAAAGCGACGTTACAAGCAAGAAAATCCGTTTTCTCCAGTCCACGCGACAACGCTGAAAACGGAGTTTCTGAAAATCTTCACCCTGGAAGGAGTTTTCCAAAAAGTCAGTTTTCGTGTGGACGAACGGTCAAAACGCATAGAAAAAGCTACGTTTTTAAAAATACCCGTGTTCGTGTGGACAGGGCCATAGTCTCTAAAAAGAGAGCCAGCTTTAGCCAGGAGCATGTTGACATGCTAACATTTTTGGATTGCAATGCAAAGTTCCTAAAGAAAGGGAGTGAATGAGTTTGTATGTAGTGTTTGCATCAGAGATGCACTTATTTTTCTTTATTATTTAATTTGTTATTTTAATGTATTAATGAATTTAATTTATTATGATTCATTTATTGTAAGCACGTATTTGCTCTTATTTAATGTTATAGTTCTGAATAAAGACATGGAAAGGTTTTTTTAAAAATCCGATTCATCGATTAATCGGAAAAAATAATCAACCGATCAATTGATTATTAAAATAATCGTTAGTTGCAGCCCATGTGTGTGTGTGTGTGTGTGTGTGTGTGTGTGTGTGTGTGTGTGTTTGTATTGGTTCTACTGGTAACCGTTGTTATACATTAAATTATTGAAAGGTTTCAAAGCGATTCAGTACTTTGTAGTGCTCAGACACATTGGTTAGTGACTGTTGCTAACCAGCCTATTGTATGTTTTGTATGTTTGCAGTCTAAGTAGCAAAACAAAACATCAGATCCATGGTAGTAAACGTGTTAATTACAGTCTGGGATGGAACTGTTAATGTTGTATGTGCTATTAATATTTCTTACTATACTAAGAAAGAAACACAGATGCAACATACGTATTGGAATGGTTTCTATTACACAGGTCTTCCTTTCAGTCGGGTAATAGACGCATTGCTAATTTTAACTCCAATGTTCTCAATTGTTATTCTTATTTGTAGGTGTGAACTTTGCTGGATTTTGTGTTGTCTGTTTTTCTTCATCCGTTCCATGGATGGGGCACTGGCTCTGATTTTTGTTTAAGAAGGTAAATAACAAATGGAGTTGTCATGCTGAATCAGCACATTGGGGAAAAATGGTAGCTTGACATGGATCTTTAAAGTGACTGTCAATTTGTGTCACTTTTAGGAATCCAAACCGTTCTTAAAGCAGTAAGCTTTCTCTGGGTATTAAATCAGCCAAGACATTTTCAGAGTCTTATTTTTGCATTTTTAGTTCTGGAGCTACAAGACAGATGTGGCTTCCATCACTGGAAGTCTCTACTCAGCCAAAATCTTTTCCGTAAATACAGACCCACACACTCACCTCAAACCACATCCAGTTCTTAACGAATGTCACACTTGCCAATGAGGCTGTCTGTAATTGTAATCTATAAAAATGAACACATCTTTAATCCTTCGCTAAGCACTGTAACGTTACGGGGGCAGCCATCTTCGACACGCAGTCACTCTTTTTTTTCTTGCTTAGCATTATGTAATTAAAGCAGAAACAGCAGGGGCGTTTGGATTTACAGCTCAGACACAACTGTGCGTGGGAATTCTAGCAGAAAGCTGGAAGATATGGAGATTTACTGTGTAATACATGTATACAATCCCTGCTATGGGATGCCTAAATACTAGTGGTGCACCGAAATAAAATACGAAGTTCTGAACATGCTGAGCTGGAAAAAGTAAGAATTGTTTTTGTTTGCTTGTTTTATTAGTGTTTTAATTCGTTTTTGAATAACACATGAAGGTTGCAGGTAGTGAGCTCAATGTTTCTACAGGTTTTCAGTTGTTCTGCCACCTCACAGACTTTTGATGCCCCTTTCACAGGTCCCTCGTTTCCTTCATCATATCCCCTGCTAGTTAAACCCCTTGTCTAAAGCAGCCAGAGTGAAATCAGATGCTTTCAGAGTTTGTTCACTCCTTTCATCTGTGTTCATTTCTGCCCCAGCCTCACACCAGCTTTTTGAAGGCAACAATTTGGTACTTTCCATTTTTACGCCAAAAACTAAAGTGCTGATATGAGCATTTTGGATGGGAGAATTTTAGTTGCATTTCTGATAACCATTGATTGTGCCTTGGCAGTGTCTGTACGAGCAGGTCTTTGTGGTTTTTAGGCAAGCGGCTCCATTTAGACTAAGTTAGAATTTGCATAAAATGTTTATTTGGCTGTAAAGTTTGTTTATTATGTAATCAACTTGTTATTGGAGAGAACGCAGCTGTTTTTCTCAGGCGAAACTTGCTGTAACACATAACATACTTCTCTCTGAACACTGAAAATGCTTCATCAGCGCTGTGTTCGTTATTTATATCCTTCAGAGCACTGAGCCATGTGATTGCTCCATTGCTAAGTCTCACATGCTGGCTAATACTGGGCCATAAATAGTGTGTCATTTAAATCCATCAATGAAGCCCGTTGACTTCTAAACATTCGGACATGACCACGTTTATAGGAAACCTTTCAAAACCTTGCTCCAAGCAGAAAAGGCCTCGCTGATGTACGTCTGCTGTGCTCAGCCCAAATCCCGCAATGCAGCTCTGAGCTTTTAACCTTCTTGATCTAATTTATGAGGCCAGGTTTGGAAAAATGGTCTTGCTCTTTTTCCATCTTCCCCAAGGCAGACACCGCGCAGCCTTATGTGGTCTACAAGATGGAGGCTGGGGTTGAGCCCATTACTGACACAACTTGCTCACAGAGAGCAGCAAAGCAGGGAAAGATCTAGGAAAGACTTTTGACAGGAGCCACGTCTGTTAAAATAAGGAGTTTGGATGAACTGCACAGCGAGATGGCTTGCAGATCGTATTGCAGATAAGTGTATTTATGCGAGTGGGGGATAGTAGGTTTCACGCTGTTATTTCTTCCTGACTTTCAGTCACTATGAACAGACTTGTTTTGGTAGTTTAGGACAAATGTGTGTTTTTTGCTTCTGCTGAATCATTTTGTGCCCCAGCAGTTTTCTTATGTGCAGAATTGTATAATCTCCAGTGCTGAGTCAAACCTAATTAGTCAGCGTGGTGGAGACAGACAAGAGCATTGAAGAATCCTCTTCAATACCTCCAACCGGGTGGGGGAGTTAGGATTTTTTTTACTCTTCAACCTAGTCATTGTATTATCCTCTTGGCGAAAAAACAACGTGCAGTTTGAGTTCCTGTAGCTGAATTTGAAAATAATTACACCTATGCGGTGAGAAGCACATGTATGAGTGTGTAACTCACAAAGACTTCCATGCTTTCATCAAAACTCAGTGTTAAGTACACCGTGGACACATCCCACAGCCCATCAAAGCCATGGATTTATTAAAGTCTGTGTCTTTGAGATACATATTATATGCGAGTGAACGGTGTCTGCCAGTGAAGTGGCAAAGTCTGTAAGAATCATACAAACAGTAAAGACGGGGATTTCAGTGCTACACTGCAAAGTGAAAGTGAAAGCTTCTTCATATGAGACATTCTTCTAGTCTTCTTATTTTTCTGAAGTCTGTCAATGAGTGTGTGGGATTTCTGCAGTTCTGCATCAATGTCCACTCTTGTCCGGGTCTTACATTACCCATTTTTTTGGCTCAATATTCAATCTTTTTAGGGTGTATTTCACACTAGCATCTATCCACACCCGACACTTTTGCCCCATAGCGTTTGTTTGAACTAGTGCGATTGCTAGTATTGTCCCAGGGCGTGATGCACTGAACCGTGGTCAGCATCAGCTGCCTCTGTAAAACTCTTTATACATGTGCAGCATGTCGAAAATTCCTGTGTTGCATGATCAGTACATCGTATCTATACTACGAAAGTATCTTAGTTGTTGTTTTAACAATGTGCAAGCTG
The DNA here is from genome assembly GCA_025084515.1 of Ancistrus triradiatus. Lineage (NCBI taxonomy): Eukaryota > Metazoa > Chordata > Actinopteri > Siluriformes > Loricariidae > Ancistrus > Ancistrus triradiatus. Next base: position 79,316 of record JAJAGP010001737.1, read on the forward strand.
AGATTGAGTATGTCACTCACTTTGCAACACGCCTTAAGAGTCGTCATGTAGCCAGGTAGATTAGACCTCTGCTGGTCTGAAATCAGTTTCTGTTGAAGCCATTTCAACAACTAACTTATTTCACCATCTGTGAAGTGAACACCGTGCAGAATATGAAGATTATGACACACCGTAGGAGTCAGCTGTCAAAGACTGGCTTAAACCTGTGGTGGAAAAATTGCAAACGTGGAAGAACAGAGTCACACAGACACAGACACAGGTACTGGAATGAAGTAACAGACAGTTTTATTGTCTGCGCAGAGATCAACCCAAACACAACGATGCCTGAGCAGTTGTATATGAGCGGATGAGGAGGCTTTTAGGCTCCTCACCTTTTGTACTAGAGAAATAGGTTCTCACGTGCAATTGTAGATTGTAGTAACTTTTCTTGCGAAAACATATAGACACTCTTTGTTCTCCCGAGAACAGTACGTCTCGTGAAGGCCATGACCCTTATCTGCACTCTCCCTTTCTCTCCCACAACTGTCTTCCTCCCTCTGAGGCACTTATTAGAGTTCAGACACAAATTCTAAACTCTAATAAATTAGGTTATAAGGCCTAAAGCCTTGATTTTAAAAAGCAATATAAAGAGCGAAATAATGAACAGTAAAAATTTCTTTCACGAAACCAGCCAAGGTACCAGCACGAAAACACACTCAGCAAACCCTAACGGAATCATTCTGCAAGTAAAGGGCCTCACGACAAGTAATGCAACAGATGGCAAGACGTAACAAACGGCGTCACCAGTTCCATCACAAAAGACATGGTGTCAATTCAGGTGGTTAAGAGATGGGTTAACAAAGCTTTTGAATACTGTAGACCCATACCGACAAAATCACAGAAAATATTAAGATATCATTTTTTGTCACACATCCCTAAGCTATACTGGCATGTCATTCTGCTTTTACTAATCCTTGTCCTACTAAATCTTGAGTCGGCTTACTTTTGTTAATGTATGTATATTAGGGCTGCAACTAACGATTATTAATCTAATCAGTCGATTATTTTTTTCAATTAATTTTCGATTTAATTTTTTCGGGTAAAAAAAAAAACAGCTTTCCATGTCTTTATTCAGAAATATAACATTAAATAACAGAGCAAATAAGTGCTTACAATAAATGAATAATAATAAATTAAATTAGTATCTTAAAAGACCCCCCCCCCCCCCCCCCACCCCACACAAATTACATATAAGAAAAATAATGCATCTCTGATGCAAACACTAACATACAAACTCATTCAGGCTCTTTCCTTTAGAACTTTCATTGCAAGCCAAAAAGGTTAGCATTTCAAACATGCTCCTGGCCTAAAGCTGCTCTCTTTTAGAGATTATTTCCCTGACGCAGAAAATAAACGCTCACAGTGTTGAAGTTAGCAGGAATGTATAAATAGGAACTTTGCTAGCCTGGCCAATATAGGATATCTGTCTCTTAACTACATCACTGTCATTATCCAGCTAACCAGCATCAACCGTGCTGTGTCCGTTCGCATAGTGTGAGTGCGCTGTTACGTTTCCTCACTTCAAAACGGAACAAACTTGGGATATTGTGGTGACTTACGCTGTTGTTGCGGTGACCGATGAAAATGAAGGAGCTCAACAACAGCGTAAGTCACCACAATATCCCGAGTTTGTTCCATTTTGAAGTGAGGAGACATGTTTTTGTTTCGAGGGCTGTATCAGCACCGTGCCGCTCCCATCCCAGGTCAAATCACTTTTGCAAAGTTTGCGTGTTACACATTTTTTAGTTGTGTGAAGCGTGAATTCTTAATGCTAACTTGTTTTGAAGATTCCGCGTCCGCGCCGGCTCCGCCTCGCTCCGTTCAATCGCTCGTATTTTATTTCCCCAGCGTTGACAAACTGCCGCAAGTAACGTAAGCGGATATGATAAAGCGGGGGACACACAAATCGTGCGACACAACGAATCGATAATGAAATTTGTTGTCGGCACTTTTAATAATCGATTATTATCGATTTTATCGATTCGTTGTTGCAGCCCTAATGTACATGCACTTGTTTGCACAGACTTAATGTAACTTTACTGTCAGTGCCATATAGGACGGGTTATTTGTGCTGCAGCCATCCGAATTCATTTCCAGCATTACCTTCTCATGTTTACAATATTCACTACATCTTTTGATAAGGCGGTCATCTGTGCCATGTCTGGCTGATCCCTGTTTAGAGGCAGCACTGGTGTGTGTGTGTGTGTCTGTGTGTGTGGTCAGGGGATTTTTAGCTGTAAGATTACAGGCCTCTCTCCAAGTCCCATTAAGGAGGGAGTGCACTCCGTTCTGGATTAGTCCAATCTGTTGTGTTGCTGCTGAGAGATTAGTCTTGGATGACGTTACAGTTGAATTGACCCCATGTGATGTTACATTGATACGGTATCTGTTCATCCGGTGGCACGAAATATGGACATTTGCTTTGAACTGTCCTTAATTGGTGAAGCGCATCAGCTTTTTTCTGTTGGTTTCCATTTGTAGTGTATTGCTCACTGCCAGCGAGTTCTTTGCTACAAATAGTACAGTATTTTGCTTGAATGTGCAGACCTCGACCTCACCCACTGGGTTATAGTTCATGATATACATTACATTACCGATCAGAATGTTAGGTTGAAGCTTAACCTGCCACTGAGCTTCAGCTTGAAAATTTAGTTTTGGATACTAAACTTTAATTGCTTATATATGGAAGTCATACTCGTGACCACACATGGTCCACATGTCAGGGTTGTATTTACATTTACAGCATTTAGCAGACGCCCTTATCCAGAGCGACTTACCATTGGTACAGTCTTACAATTCAAGCAATTGTGGGTTAAGGGTCTTGCTCAAGGACCCAACAGTGGCAGCTTGGCAGAGGTGGGATTTGAACCCTGGACCTTTTGGTCCATAGTCCAGTACAGTATTTATCTCATTGCATTATCTCCTAAATGTTCTGCCAGATGATATAAAATTGTAAAGCTGCTTTGAGACAGTGCTCCATTGTAAAACGCACTATAGAAATGAAACTGACTTGATTTGACTTTGATCAAGCTCTACAGCTATTACAACTGGAACGAGTGTTTTAGCCTATTCTTAAGCAAATGCAAACTCTATTTCCAATTTCATCTTTAGTTGGAACACAATTTGCATATCTATACTTCTCTTATGACATTCACACATTCGATTTGTACTTTGTCTCACTTTTTTTGTCCTGCCATAGCTTTGATGGTCTGTAGCTGCAGAACAGTTTGTTTGGTCTCGGTCTTCTGTTCTCTGCAGCCATCCTCTTTGGATTACACCCCCTCAGAACTGTTCAGTCATGAGTCGCTGCAGTCAAAGTCCAGCTGTAACTCTGTACATTAGCTAACAACTGCTGGGTAAACAAAGTCTAAATGCAACATTGGCATTGTTGAATGAATCCAGTGTTTACCTTCTTACAGTCGCAGATTTAATTCTGGATTCGTTTTAAAGCCGTAATTTAGACTTCTCTGACTTGTTTACATTCTCCATGCAGCATTGAGGTGTTTAAGGCACAGATGTCTTTCTAAATGTCCTAATGAACATTTGGCTGTTTCTTCGTATCTTAAAAAAATGGTCATGTTGCTTTTCTAAAGTATCAAAACTAAGCACAGACATTTCAGTACTCTGCAGTACAGAGACAATTCCTTCCCACTCGGTTCCTTTTGTGTACAGATTTTGGTTACCCAGCCATACCCACCTGCGGGGCGTTTGTGTGGTTATACCGCCAGTTGCAACAACCAAGTCAAATTTATTTCTGTAGCACTTTTTGCCTTGTCTCATAGCAGCTTTACAACCGTCTTGGCCCACAGCATTAACTGAGCAAGCCTAGGATGACAGTGGCAAAGAAAAATGTGCAAAGTGTGATGATGAAGAACCCCCAGAAGGAGAAAGACTGAACATGGAACCCAACTTCCTTGGGCAGGATAGATTTCGGTAAATAGAATAGGTAAATATAAACATTTAAAAAGAGAATATCATAAAAATAAAATATAGACTAATTGTAGAGAATGCATGTTATTGTAAGAAGAAGAATATAATAAATATAAATCTATAGAATGGAAAACAGTAGTGTGTGTATATATAATGAATAAAATAATTGTGGTATTATATTATAATTGTTATAAGAATAAAAGAATACATGTCATACCCCTGATGGAAATCAAATAATTTGCTTATGGCAAATTATGTTTAGTTTTTAGGTTGGGGAATATCTTGTGTATGGGGTTTACGATGGTCTGGTTTGCTATTTTCCGACTTTATGGTGAGAATCTGATTATATATTTTTCCCCAGCCAAGGTATATGTAGTATGATGCTCTCCTGCACATTCTGAGAGCATTTTCATTTTCAGCACATTATTCAATAGATTACATGTGATATTGCGATTATTGTAAAATAAGGTGTGTGTTAATGGTTTTGCACAAATGTAGGCTACACTATGATATGTGCAGTATATATTAAACCATTTAAGAGGCATTGAAAGTGATGGGTTTGTCGGAATGAATCGGGGGTACACAGCTGACACTGGACTAAGACACGACTCTAAGACTCTACCCTTAATATAAAATAATTCCCCTTTGGCTTCTGTCTGTTTGCTGCTTTTAAAATGTGGAATATCATTATTGTCTGGTTATCTGCTGCAAGGTTAGCTTTTCTGTCTGTTCCGGTTCAGCACAGTTAATCATATTCTTTTTGTTGCCAAGTACTTACCATGGAAAGTGTCTCTCTCTATCCTATTCAGCTATTGACCAGGAAATATTCAGTTAGCAACTTATCATGAATGGTTGTGTGATGTCTCATTAAATTGGATTCTTGAGGTCAAGCCATGTTATCGTCACCGAACTAACAATATTATAAAAAAAAGTTTGTCTACTTATGCTCGTGCTATTAAATATACTATTTATTCAGCCACCTGATGTGAAATGAGAAAGTGTGGTGTGTGTGTGTCGGTGCCCTAGAGTGTCTGTTGCTGATCCCAAACAGAAAGCCTGGCCTATCCTTTCTCCTGGACCTCGATGTCCATGTAGGGCTGAATTATGACTTAAGGTTTTAGCGTCTCCCTGTTTACCCCAGAACACTAAGCAGAAAGTAACAGGAGAATCCACAAGCTTAACCTGAGCAGGCAACAGGACACTCCATGCCAGATCATGTTAGGAATGTGACACGGCAGCATTCGGTGAACTAATCTCTGCGTTTCCTTTTGTTTTTGCTGTTTTGCAGGATTTCTTGGACTTTGTTGCAATCGCCTTCCCTCTTTCCCTCCTCCCCCTCCTTGGATTTTAACCGTTCACCTGTGAAGACAGCCATGGAATCGGTAAATATGCCCTTCCTTCAGTACATACTGGACTGCTGCGGTGTGTTTGCTCGCCAGTTCTCCTTTTGTGGTAGCAGAGGCCACAGCGTGTGGAGATCACGGCTGATCTGCCTTGGTCTCTCATTAAGGGATTTCTTGCTGAATGTCTGCCCTCACGTTTTCATCTACATTGTGTCAGAATTGCTAGCTGGGCTTTCTGACGTTGAGTTTCAGTAGTATGTTGCTTGGAATATTTGCATGTGTGCGCACACGCCAGTACAAACATGCTAGTCTGATGTGCTGGAATGTGTGTGCTAAAAGCAGGGGTTGGTGCATGTTCTGGCGCTGCCTGCCTGGTCCTGTGTGGAGGTTTTTTTCCTGTCTTGAACTTGCTGTGCTAGTGCATGGATTTTGAAATGGTGCGTGCGGCAAAACTGGGTCAGCTCTGTCTCTGTAATGAAGATTTCCCCTCTATCATGTGTCTCATGTGACGCCTGAGTCAGTAAGCACTGGCGGTCCAGGCCTAATTCAGAGAATTAACGATCCTTCCTCATGCTCACAGACAGCTTTGTGTGGCCACTTTATCGGCGATTAGAATGTGTCCGCATTTAGTGCCTGCTTTTGCCAATATGCTATGTTATTTTTAGTTGCCTCACTGCAGGGTGAGTTACATTTGCACTTTATTCTTGTGGCAGACCATAGCCAGCCTACAATGTCATAGGGATATGCTGAGCAGTTAAAGGTTAAGGAGCTTCTTAGGGACCCACCATGGATCTCGGCCCTTTACCTGACAGGATCTGTGTGCTGGTTTTTTTTTAAATGCCTCCTTGGTTTGGCTCCCCAGTACCCTCAGTGACATGATTGTTAAGGTACGTTCCACTCAGGGCCCTCAGATCAGCTAACAGAACATACTGGTTGTTACGACCACCCGCAAAAGAGTGGAAATGTGGCCTTTTCTTATTATGGCTCCAACCTTTGGAACGCTCTTCCTGATGACCTGAGGGCTCTGGAACGATCTTTAACATATTTAAAGTGGGCGGGTTAAGACGCACATGTTTATCTGTTTAAGATTTACTCCATTGTTGATATTTCTATTTTATTTCCTTTTATGGTTCTTTTGTTTTTTACTGTTTTATAGGTACAATGGTGCAAAAAAGTATTTTAGTCAGCCACTGATTGTGCAAGTTCTCCTCTTAGAAAGATGAGAGAGGTCTGTAAGTTTTCATCATAGGTACACTTCAGCTATAGAGCAAAAGGGAAATGAAAATCCAGAAATCAACATTGTAGGATTTTTAATAATTTAATGTAAACTATGGTGGAAAATAAGTAAAGTTGGTCAATACCAAAAGTTTAACTCAATACTCAATACATAATCTTTGTTGGCATGACAATAGGTCAAACGTTTCCTGTAAGTCCCTTCACCATGTTGGCACACACTGTAGCTGGTATTTTGGGCCCATCCTCCATGCAATCTCCTCTAGAGCGTGGATGTTTGGGGCAGCAGGACTTCAACTCCCCGCCACAAATTTTTTATGGGCGGATATCTGGGGTTTTTGCTCACCGTTCTCATGACATTTGATCCCACAGGATGAGAATCTTGTGTGGAGCCCAAGAATCGAGGGCGATTATCAATGGTCTTGTATGTCTTACAATTGCTCCACGTGATTTATTCCACCAACCTGCTTGCCTAGTGTAGATTTCACTCTTGTGCCAGCATGGTTGCAGGTCTACAATTTTCTTCCTGAGTCCGTCAACAGCTCTTTTGGTCTTGGTCATGGTTGAGGTTTGGAGTCTGACTGTTTGAGGCTGTGGACCGGTGTCCCTTTTATACAGATAACGAGGTCAAACAGGTGCCATTAACACAGGTAACGAGTGGAGGACAGAAGAGCTTCTTAAAGAAGAAGTTACAGGTCTGTGAGAGGCAGAAATCTTGCTTGTTTGTGGGTGACCAAATACTTATTTTCCACCATGATTTACAATTAAATTCTTTAAAAATCCTACAATGTGATTTCCTGGATATTTTTTTCTCATTGTGTCTCTCATAGTTGAAGTGTAGCTATGATGAAAATTACAGACCTCTCTCATCTTTCTAAGTAGGAGAACTTACACAATCAGTGGCTGACTAAATACTTTTTTCTCCCACTGTATTTTAGTTTTTACTTCTGATAGTGTAAAGGACTTTGTGAAACGTTGTTTGAAAAAGTGCTACATAAATACAGCTTACTATTATTATTACTGTGCCTGAGCACATTTTCCTGACCATGTTTGAGGTGTGGTTTGTTTGACTAGTGTGATCGCTCTGTGTCTTGCCCTAAAGATGGGCGATATGGTAATAAGATTATTAATCATTTTCATGATACATGATATCAATCAGTAGCGTCAGATTCTTTACAACTATTTTTCGAATATTTTTATATTTTATTCAAAATGTGCTGCACTTCATCCAATTGAACAGAACTAGTTACACTCTTTCTAATGAAACTTGCATTTGGTCAATGTTCTTTAAGCACTGATGATACGCGATGTGCCCCGAAAAGCACATTGCATCATGATATATTTTATCAATGAAATATTGTCATATCGCCCACTCCTACCATGCCCGCTTGCGGTATGCCAAACCCTGAAGAGCTGGGATTGGGAACAGTAGGACTCAGGCACAGTATGCATGTGGTGTGATCGCTAATCATGCCCAAGCACAGAACACACCGTCTCCATAAAAAGCTTCTTAAATGTGTAGTAGCTGAAATTCTCTGCGTCGCATGATCAATAAATTTATAAGGCGTGTGAGAGGGCTGTATCTCAGCGTGCCCACGAGTCCAAAAAAGCCACAAAGTGAGTGCAGCCATGAAGTCCATTGTGCTGTGCAAGTAGTATCGTGATGACACAAGTCAGAACCTTTAAGTGCAATATAAGCGCAAGCCGGTGGGGGAGTGGCGAGGGTGGACAATCGTGCTCTGGCATGGAACAAGGCAAACGGGTATACTGTGAGCCAGGGCTGGTATGGCGTTGAGAAACCCCAAAGAAACTTGGCATCCTTGCAGATACGGGTACCGATTAAAAGTGAGAAAATAATTAAAATGGTGTTTCTTTCCATGACTGTGCTGTACAAGTCATCGGTTTAACGTACCACATGCTGTTCACGTGAAATCATCTCATGATCTCAGAGACGTTAGCAAAGGACATTGATCACATTGTATTTCTTAGGTAGTTGGTCGAAATGAAGTCTTTGAGAGAGTATTTGTTCTTATCAGCAGGGCTCTTGTTCCCTCTTTTCCCCTTCTCATGTGTCGGTAATTCCCTTTGCCTGTTCTCACCTGGGGGTCTGCCGCCATTGGCGCTGGTGCTGTTTGGCTCTGAAAAGCAAGCCATATCTGCTTACCGTCAGTGGAATCCAAGGCGACTGATCACAAAGCTCGCTACGTGAGCAGGCCATGCTTGTTTTCCTCATTGCCTCCCTTCCCCAGTCTCCTCCTCCTCCTCATGTGATGCCAGTCACATGATTTTCATGTACCCAGTACAGTAAATCAGAATCGGCTTTTATTTTTAACCACTCTAAATCCTGCACCATGCTTCGTGGGAGCAGAAGCAATATGAGCAGAGATGCCTGCACACACCTCTTCCTTCCTTTCTGTCTTTCTTGTTAGGTTGAAGCCCAGGCACATCCTACACCAGGCCAGATATCGCTTGCAGTCTTATCAGATCACTGTGCTATTGGTTACAGTTGCAGGAAAAGCTTCTCCTGTGATCGCCCTTGTTTCACCACCCATGGTTTTTTCTTATTAGGCGCATGTTTCTGTCTTGTCCTGTTTTTGTCTCTCCCTCCCTCTAACACCCACCTGGATCTTTTCCTCATAAGATTAATCTGCAGTATTCCAGTTGAGGAAGTGGGTCCTGCCAGTCATATTATATAAGTCTCATAGCTCAGCTTGAGACGACTATAGGGGCTTTGTTCGCAATCCCCTCCCCTGCTTCCCCTCCTGGTGGGCCACATGCTTATGCGCCATTCAAAGACTCTGTGTATTCCAAACAAGCCTGGCTCTGTGGTGAGAGAGTAGAAAAATGTGCATCATTACCCTCCAAAATGGCATCTCGCTCATGCCTTTAACTGCAGGAATGTGTGATCAAGGACGGAAGACAGAACAGGAACGTTCAGCCTGCCAGATTTTCTTGTACGGACAGAACGCAGGATTAGGGGACTTGGGCTGTTTTTGGCTGTGAGTCATCAATGCATCAAAATATAGGGACCATATGGGCACCAGCAAATAATTAGCTGGAAACCAGCATATCAATATTGTTATGATGTTAGGATTTGACCCATGGTTGGCACAGACCGGATGTGTAGTTAGCCTGTGTTTGGGTCATGTTTACGTATTATTGATTCGGTTGGATTTGGTTGGTAGTGATTATTAGACGATGCTTTGGCTGTGTATATTTTCGGTCTAAAAGTATTCAAACGTTGTTTGAACCCATCTCTCTCAGCAGCATGAATTGGCACTGCGTCAGCATTTGGTGACAGCATTTGTTATGTCTTGCCGTCTGTTGCGTTCCTTGTTGTAAGGCACTTTTGCAGAATGATTTTGCTAAAGTTTGCTGAGTGTGTTTTTGTGCTGGTACCCTAGATGATTTCAGCTCATCTTCATAGTCTACACGATGGCTAGATCGCAGAATGGCAACCGATTTTCCAGATAGTTTGAAGTAAAAACTTGTACAGCAATACAGTGGGGCAAAAAAGTATTTAGTCAGCCCCTGATTGTGCAAGTTCTCCTACTTAGAAAGATGAGAGAGGTCTGTAATTTTCATCATAGGTGAGACAAAATGAGGAAAAACAACCCAAGTCATCACATTGTAGGATTTTTAAAGAATTGAATTGTAAATTATGGTGGAAAATAAGTATTTGGTCAGTAAGAAAAGTTCAACTCAATACGTGAACTCTTAAGGCGTGTTTTTGGCTGTTTTTTGTGAAGCGAGTTACATGCTCGATAATGTCAGCTGGCACATCGTTACAACAACGATTAAGATGTCATAGACGTCACATATCGCACACTCTTAAGGTCATCAATACCAATGGAAAGACCCCACTAGGATAGTGAGACAGGCGTTTGTGTGTGATGTCTGGCTGTAGTGCTTCCATAAGCAGGAGTGGGAGGAGAAAGTGCCCTCTCGCTGCATAATTCAGATGATAGACTGCAGGAAGGTAAGGTGGTTGCTAAATGGGGTGACCATTTAGCAACAGGCTCTTTTGCTGTAGTCAGGCAGTTGCACATCATTAAAGGCCTGGCACCGGAGAAACGGCTCTTGTGCTGGTAGTCCAAAAGAATGAGATCACCATTCCATTCATCACCATGGCAGCTGATTGGCTTCAACACAGTTTTGCCCCACAGCATCCTAGACCATCTTTGTGCAGCGAATAATAGCACATCTGACGCGCCTGTACACGTTCAGGAAGATTTGAAAAGTCTTAAAAAGGTGCTGAAAGGTTTTTATGGGTGAACGTCTCGATGCATATGGAGAAGTGATTTGTTGTCGATGCTGCCAGTTAAGAGTAATCTGGGATGTAGAACGTACATGTGCTTTATTGATGTGGAGGCAAAGACCAGAATGGGTCTGTTGTTTACTGGACCTGAGTTCGTCTTGCAGTCAAGAAAGTAAAGCTCGTTCTCATGCTCTGTTCACATCTTTGGCTGTGTGCAGCTGACAAGACGGCGTTTGTCTTTCTTCTGCTCGTCCTCCCACACATGGGAAGGGAGGGAGAAGCTCTCAGACATAATCTTTCCAAGACTATGGTGGCCACTATGATGGATGGCTGGTGCTTCATCACAGCTCTTAGGTCAGAGGTTTCGTACAGAATGTCTCGAGTCGGCTCGATGTGCAGGGGGGCCTATGGACAGTTTCCTTATCGTGTGTTTTGTTTCGACTGTATACATGCAAGATGCAGGATTGTATCTGCGTTACGTGTTACTCGTAGCAGGGTTCGAGAGCTGTCATGGCGGTCTGATCTTGTTTACTTATTCCCACCACTAAGGGACTTTTAGGTGCTTCCCTCACTTCCATGGTTCTTTTACTTTTACTTCTTTGTGCTCTTGGGTAAACGGGTATCACGCCTGAGTAGAGCTTTTGTTTGTGAACGTTTTGATTGCAAACCTGTCTACAGTCAACTAGACTATATACAACTCAGGTTAGCTTGTATTGATGTTGAGGACACGGTTTCAGTTTAGTTTATGGTTTTGGTATAAATGGAAAGAGGTTTAGCACTTTCTGTGCTTTGAAATGACACTTGAGTTCGAAATAATGTATTTTAATGGTATGTAGTGCTCGACCATTACAGCAGTGCACTCTCAGTGCTCGAGTGTGCCCTGCGCCCGCCATTCACCAATGTCATGTGACACATGGCGTCACACCTCCTCTGTTAAAAACTGGCATTGTACATAACCATAACCACCTGAGCAAGATGAGATTTTGACCTGAGTGCGCCACTGCTTTTATTGAATATTCATCGTGTCTATCTCAGTACCTAGTGTGCGTCCTTGCTACCTACTCCCTAGGTAGGACCTTCTCTATGTAGCCGAAAATCCTTAAGGACTCGGTCATACTGGCTTTTGCATCCATGCTACATTTCACATGGATACCGGAAATATTAAGACGACAAATTTTACATTGTAGGAAGATTGTTAGTTAGTAGCAATCAAACAGAGCTTGGGGAACAAAGTATTTAACATGGCACATGCTGAAATCACTTGCATTGTTTTTAAATAGTGTTTTTGATGGCATTTGCAAGAGTGGAACATTGAAGCATTGAAGCACTGTGGTTGCCTAGCGGGTAAGGTACTGGACTAAGGACCAGAAGGTCCAGGGTTCAAATCCCACCTCTGCCAAGCTGCCACTGTTGGGTCCTTGACCCAACTGCTTAGATTGTAAGACTGTATCAATTGTAAGTCGCTCTGGATAAGGGCGTCTGCTAAATGCTGTAAATGTAAATGAAGCAAGCACATCGAGAAGCTTTGGCACTGCTTCACAGTACTGGATTCGGGTGTGAGGGCGTCTGCAGGACACTTTAAGCTTAATTTTAATGGTAGTACAGGTGGGGCAAGTGTTGGCACAGTCCTGACCGAGGACTTCGCCTGTGAACATGTGATTTACTCCTGGTACTCTGGTTTCTTCCCACATCCCACAGACATGTTGGGTTAATCGGTCGCTCTAAGTTGGCCGAGTATGAATGTGTCCGAATAGTATCGATGTAATCTTGCTGATGTGGGGTTAAAATAAACAAACCAAAACTGGTAACTGTGGTAGCCTAGCGGGTAAGGTACTGGACTCTGGCCCAGATGGTTCAGGGTTCAAATCCCACATCTGCCAAGCTGCCACTGTTGGGTCCTTGAGCAAGACCCTTAACCCACAATTGCTTGGATTGTAAGACTGTATCAATTGTAAGTCGCTCTGGATAAGGGCGTCTGCTAAATGCTGTAAATGTAATGAAAATGGGAGAGTAATCTGACTGGTGTATCTCCAGTCATGAACAGGAATTGATCTGTACAGGTTTGAGAGAGCCTACAATTGAGATTTTTTTCCTTAGAAGATGTGTTCATGTTAAGTGTTAAATGCTTATCAAATTGACTTTTTGCACCAATATCAAGCCCTGCATCAATTACTGAACTGTCCAAGCCACCATGTAACAGCATGTCCACAGCTGGATTCCAGAGGGGCCTAGTAAACCATTAAACACCCCTGGAACAAATTACAGTTTTTGTTCTAAATAACTTGAGAGGCGGCCTCCCATGGTGACTCACGGTAGCCATGGTTTCGGTGTGCTGGTATGTCGTGTACAGCGTTCAGGCACACGGATTGTTTTTGTTTATTTGCTTTTTTCATATAGACACCCTTTCAGTTTGATCTAGAATCAGTAATTGCATTCTTTTTATCCCTTTCTTGCTTTAACGAAAGGACGATCGCCTTTGCTGGAACTATATAATGGTAGAACTACAGTTTGCTGCATGAAGAATCGGGGAGGGGGGAAACCTTGCTGTATGGGAAATGATCATGATCAAAACGCTGGTGCCTACAAATGTAGCCTTATAGCTTTTCGCTTTAGTATTCATCACAATAAGCCAGGCGTCAGGCTAGCTGATTTCTTTCCGTAGCACGAATGTGAATCACAGACACTCTATATGCTAATGAAGGTGTGTTGCAGGTATGTTGTGCTTGTGTCGAGTAGAAAGTGAGCAATCCTGCCTATCTGCAGCTCCCTGCACCCTCTTCACCTCTGCCGCTTCCCAGTCTGGCCTGCTTATCTCTGTCCACTCTCATCTCCTCATCCCCTTCATTCCTCCATGACGTTTGGGTTTTTCCCCTGGCTCTGTCCTCTCTCGCTCCCCGTCTGTTGTTCGCACTCTCTCCCTTTTTCACCCTCCCCTTTCCTCTCTGTCCTAGCAGCGTCTGGATCATGATGACTTTGCTCTTTTTACAGCGAGAACCTAAAAAGAGCAGTAAATACCCCATCCTCGCCCGTACACACAGGGTTCTGAAAACACAGCTCGGGAGTAATCATGCTTCAGGTCTGCTTTATTGCATTACCCAAGCTCCGTGTGTCTCTGAGAACTTTTTACCAGAGCCTATTTTAGGGACATGCTTATTAAGGCTTGAAGGAGGCTCGTTCTCATGTCTCCAGTTTCTGACCATAATGGCTGCAATAATGGCCTTGTTTTTGATTGTTTTTGTCAGCCAGGCTTTGGTTTCAGGAAACTGTGCACTTAACATATTTTCCAGTAATCCGAATGACCATGAAAGGGTCGGGAGCCGTGCTCTGCAGGCTTGGGAGTTGAGGGTCTAACCGGCCGTGGCTCGTTTCAGCCAAAGCACTTCGACCTTGATATCAAGTGTCCCTTGGCTGGTAGCAAGCCAGTATCACTCCTGGGATGGCGTGTCCTTGTTTGTGATCCTGTGGTGCGTTCACATACCGCCCAGTCCTCTCGTTAGAGGTTCTGACCTTTGCTTTCTGTGGCAATTCAGCATGAGAAAGGTGAACCTGACATGGACCGGCGTGGGTTAATTCCAGCGGTCTCTTGCCTGCTGCATAAAGTGCTGATAGCGCTAAGAAGCAAGACTCTTCGCCCGTCCTCTGCCAGCCGTCATACTAATGACCCAACCTTGTTCAGCACTCCCGACCTTTCTGCTGACCTTTCTGGGGGGAACGCATCTGGGAGACGTAAATAAACCACAGAGTCTCTTATGTGTTCTCAAGCCTGTTTGAGTTTTCTTTAGTGCAGTGCTTTCGCTAGTTACTTGGAAGTGACTGATGAGTGCATTAGCAACGTTATTTGGCCTGAATATTCTTTTTATGCATTAGAGTTTGGCACTCGTTTCGACTCGTGCCCTCCCCGTTTTGCCCCTGGTAAGAGTTGCAGGGATGACTGGAGCCTTCTTAGAGGAAGGGCTTCATTTTCCTGACGCAGATGAGCATGTACTCAGTTCATCACAGTGCTGGATAGGACTCGCTTTTACAGCACCTGGGGATGATACTTTCTCTGGTCCTCCCTCAGGCATTGACAGTTGTTGCTAAACAAGTTGAAATATGTTGCAGGTTCAACAAAATGTGTTCATGTGCACGTGACTAAAAGGGGAATTTTTAAAATGTATGCCCTGCAACTTTCTTTGAAACCTCTCTCATTTTTGCTGAGTGGATTTTTTAGTCACGTCTAATCTGGATTAAAGGGGGAAAAAATGAAACTATAAAGTTGTGCTCCTAGGTTGTTTTTGGGTGGTCCTTACAAATCAATTTCAAATTAATTCAAATCAGTTGCTCCTTGGTAAGAAAGCCTTCCATAGAGCCCTCTTAGCTGCTTATAAGGCTGCATGTCAGTGGTAGCCTAGCGGGTAAGGTACTGGACTCTGACCCAGAAGGTCCAGGGTTCAAATCCCACCTCTGCCAAGCTGCCACTGTAGGGTCCCTGAGCAAGACCCTTAACCCACAATTGCTTGGATTGTAAGACTGTACCAATTGTAAGTCGCTCTGGATAAGGGCGTCTGCTAAATGCTCTAAATGTCAATGTCTTATATTACTGTATTGCTTTTATTATAGTGTTAAACATCATCAAATGTCATTCTTCAAAGCTTGTAGTCTTTCCTTTCGGCTCTGTGGTGACATGACCTGAGATGCAGGTCATTAAACTCACCGGATCCAGGTGGCTTTTCATTACAGATTGTTTTTTCTCTGCTCGTATCTTTGAAACCCTAAAACTGGCTTGCTGGATTTGCACTGAATGGGTCTGAGCTTGCACACGTTGTTTATGTTTAGGTTTTTTTTTTCCCCTCTACCAGGCCCCTATGCTTACATTATTTTTAGGAGCGTGTGTGGCAGTAATTAAATAACTTTCCAGCCTTTCTCAACATGTTTTTGCTGTATTTAGGTTAAAAAAGAAAGGAAGGCACAGTTAGTTTTGTGTGGTGAATTGAATTTTTGCCACTGTTGTGTTGCTTGTTGTTCTTTGTTCAAAGCAAATTGTGAAATGTAGAAAATGTGAAAGGTTCTGGGTCAGGACACGAAGGAGGAAAGTAATACAGGGATAGCAGCGTGATCCCTTGAATTCGATCCTGAGGCCATAACTTTTGGCCCTTATAGATTTGTTGATTATGCAACACATATAAGCTGATTTTTAGAGGCAGCTCACTTGACGTTATATTCGTGTTTGGTGCTCGGGCTCGGTTAGCGATCACTCTACATGGATACTGTGCCCGAATCCAATGGACCTGAGCACGTGCCCGGGCGTAGCATGGAGCATGGTCAAACATGCTCAGGCACGGTACAGATCGCCTAGTGTGAGAACACACTGACAGATGTCTAGCTAACCAATGCATGTTTTTTAATGCTGGCTGATTTCACATGTTCCCTCAAAAGTGTCACAGCCGCTAACTTTCTCTAGCGAAAGTAAGAAAGCCAGCTCATGAACTACTCTCTTAGCTGCTGCTGACATGCTGTCAGTAAAAGCTTTTTTGTGTATGTTTGAGTCGTGCTATTTTGAAATGAGCTAAAAACACTGATTTTGAAGTGTTTGAGAATGAATTCTTGTTGTTGGATTTGGTGTTAGAACTAAAACCTTGGGTTTTTTTTGCACTAGGAACTGTAGTCGCTTGCACGGATACTGTCATAATCATCCTTCAATTAACGTTTCTTCTGTCTTGCGATTTGAAGAGTCCACATGATTATGAGGTTCTTTTTATGCAGAGAGTAAGCACCAAATTTTGTGAGACTCTTTAATTGACGGCTTCTTTGGTGTCTCTTCGGGTTATCCATTTCTGGTACCAAGCATTTGTTGATAGCCCCTGCCTGAGAGAGTAGACAACTTGTTAGTCTGTTTTATTTAAAAGAAAGTCCCTGTAAGAGCTTCAGGAGTAGAGGGATGGAGTAGTTGGGTTTCTGCAGATATGGTATGTACAGTGCAGAGTGACATTCTACTGCTAGCTGTGGCTGGCTTTGGAACAGCTGTGTCACACTGGAGCATAGCTACAATCAACATTTGCACGACACATTGTTGCGTGCCATTTCTGGTCTTTGTTCTTCTGGGAAATTCTCTGTCTGTGTTCTATTTTTACAACTTTACCAATAAGCTTTGCTCCTACTAGGAATTAAGTGACTAACCCGTGCTACTGACACGTTGCGGACTCTTAGTCAGATTAATACCCTAAGTGTGTCATTTTATTCATTTGGAGCACTATTCTGCTTATGTTTTCGTATTCAGTATCTATTTGTAACCAGTTCAGTTTATTTAAGTGCTTCATTTGGTCATTTACCCAATCGTCTTGCTGCTTGGAGTGTTATCAGTATGATTATGTTAGTAGTTATATATAGGGGTGGGCAATATGGTGATATTGTAGCATATCATGATGGACGATATGCTTTTATGAGTATACCCTTTTAAGTAGTCCTATTTAATTGGATGACGTGCAGCACATTTTGAATAGAAATCTCTTTACTGAATAATATTTGAATAGTAGTTTTTAAGGATCCGCCACTACTGATGCGCTTTGTCTGTTTGTAATGGCTTCAGAATTTTCTTTACAATTAAAATGATTGTCCTTGAATTTGACACTTGATTTTAGTTTCCTTAACTGGCACACCTGCTGTCTCCGTTGCCAGCGGTACTAATTCCATCTCAGGCATTCTCACACACCCCCAGCCTTGCCCTGCACAGCTGAAGCAATGCTCTTGTAGAGTTTTTGCGCTTTGAAGGGTTTGTGCTCTGAGTTTCCATGCTCTGATTGAACCTCTAATGGTGCAAAGGCTGAAACATCCTGAAATATTGGTGTTCATCCTGCCCAGGATCGTGTTGGTCATGCTGAGGCACTGCAATCCTTGCAACAGGAACTCTTATTTAAAGGGTATGGCATGAACCAGTTAACGTGGAACCCTAGAAAAACTGGATATTTCTGATAATGGCTGTTGGTCATAGTTGTTGAAGTGTCCATTTTGTTGCCCGGAGCCTAGAGTGAGCCAGCATCCAGCCAGTAGAACAGACGAGGTGGCAGATGGGACCACCTCAGACGTTAACCCTTCCCACGCCACACATGCCCCATCTGTCCACTCGGGCAAGAACAAGCCGCCATCTTACTCCTCCTTTCATGCCTTTTTTCATCCACCCCAGCAACTGATGAGTATATAGGGTCTTTGATTACCCACTGACCAAGCGGGGACATATGTTCCCCTGGAATAGGGGAACTCTAGACCCCCACCAGCACCCTTTCTCACTGTCTTGCTCACTTTGTTGCTCTCTTTGCTCTTCCTCTCATAAATGCTGTGCTGAGAGTTCTGCTTCAAGAGCTATGCTGCGTGTCACACTGAAGTGACTGTTGTGAGCCTAGATTGTGTCAGGCTGCAAACGCCAAGGCGCCATCTTTTTAAATGCTTTTTATCTCTGACTACTTGGTTTGGAATGCAGTACCTCCCGCGGAGTCTGTTGTAGGGCTTTGTGGACATGTAAACTCTCGTAATTGTATGTGTTGTGGTCTCCTCAGAGTGACTTAACAGTTTTCTATTGAAGTTTCAGTTAAAGATTGTTTAGGCCTGCATTTTTCTCTCAATTCAGTTCTGGTCAAAATACCCAACTACCATTGGGTTTGCTCATGCCGAACCCTTTTTGCATGCATGTTTGTGGCCGGGTTTGCTGAGCTTCTCATTTCAAGCCACAGTTGTTTTTTTCCCTTCATGTTTAGTCTTGTTCCCTCCACAAATCTTCCTAGAATAGGTCAGAGTTATGTCATCAGACTTTGAAGACAATGCCTGGCAAGATTGACCATTGCCTGGTTTGGTCACCCCTGTGGCCTAGTCAAGCACAAGTGAGCCTGAAGAAAAAGGTTGAATCAGATGAGTGTCAGGAAAGAGTTGCCTCAGAGCTCTTTTCAGCTCAAGTCCATTGTGGAAGGTTGGGCCTTTTAAATCTATGAAA
The DNA here is from genome assembly GCA_025084515.1 of Ancistrus triradiatus. Classification (NCBI taxonomy): domain Eukaryota; kingdom Metazoa; phylum Chordata; class Actinopteri; order Siluriformes; family Loricariidae; genus Ancistrus; species Ancistrus triradiatus. The sequence goes on from JAJAGP010001737.1 coordinate 98,079, forward strand.
AAGACCTCTGTGCGCTGTGGTCTCCAGCAGCCAGACATTTGTCCAGAGTTTGGCCAAGTGTTGCATTGCCCTCCATTTCCCTTCAGTTCTTACTTGATTTTGGGGGCAGGGTGACTCTGTCCCTTTAGTTATTGTGCTACTCTTTCTGACTTTAGTCCTGCAGGGTTTTGAGCCAAAAATGGCCTTTTCCCTGACCTCTGGCTTCATCTGTTGACCTGCTAGTGACAGCCAGAGAGGTTTATGTTCTCTCTTCATTCTCTGCTTTTTTTATTGGGGGTCACAGTGGCCTATGGCTCCCAGCTGGAGCGAGGTTAAAGCTGGTCATCCCGACACTCATTGTATCATTTGTGAGACTGATGACTCGCTTGTTTGTGGAACGTGGAACGATGTGGAAAATGAACCAAAATGACATTCTGTCCAGGATGGACTTTGACATTGAGAGGTTTATAGTTTTAAGATTTCTTAAGTAAAGGGATTTTTACTAAAAATATGCAGCATGGTGTCCTTACGTGACATGGAACAGGCCAGGGGATAGCGAGGTCCCATGGGATGTTCTCATTCGCAGGACAGTAGACCTGGTGTGTTGCGTTTTGAGGTAGTAGTTGAAGTCTTGGTAAGGGTGTAAATAAGGTGCGGTGCATTGTAATTAAAGTGACATTGCAAAGACCAGGAGCGTGAGTCCAGGAGAGATTAGGCCAGATTAAAATTCGTTAGAAATGTAGTCTGAGGGGACAGCACTGAGTTCAGATATCTGACAGCCTGAGGGAAGAAGTTCCTGGGTTTGCTAGACTTTAAACAGATGTTGCAAAGCCTTCTGCCAAAAGGTAGTGGGGCAGATAGTTGGTGGGAGGGGTGAGAGCAGTCACGGACAATGCTGTGGGCCTTGCAAATGCAGATGATGCGTTCATTTGTCATCATGATCTTCAGTAGGGCCTTTCAGTCTGAGGTGTTGCAATTTCCAAACCAGACAGTGATGGAGCTTGTTCACACGGGACGTCCTAAGGTCAGCAGCTATCGCCTTAGTTTCTTGGCATTTAGAGCTATGCTGTGTGAGATTACATCAATTAGGTTGTTGCTGATTAGGCCCACTACTGTGATGTTACCAGAAAACTTGGTAATGTGAATAGAACTGGATCTAGCCATACCGTCATGGGTCAGTAGTGTAGACAACAGTGGACTTAGTACACAGCCTTGAGGAGCACCAGTGCTTAATGTGACGGTGTTTGAGGTATTGCTGCTATTCCAGACTGATTGTCGTCTCTCGGTGAGGAAATCAAGGATCCAAGTGCATAAAGTTCTCCAGGCAGCTGCTGGGGAAATGATAGTATTAAATGTAGAACTAAATTCTATGAACAACATTTTGACAAATGTGCTTTTCTTGCCAAGATGTGTCAGGGCTAGATGAAGGGTGTCCGCAGTAGTATTGTCATGGCAGTGGATCCAGTGTGATCGTGAGGTTGTTCATTATATGACTCATGACGAATCGTTCGAAGCACTTCGTAATGGTTGCTACAAAACGGAAGTTGTTGAGGCATGACAGTGTTGATTTTTTTGGCACAGGAATAATGGTGATGGCCTTGAAGCATTGTGGGATGACTATTTGGCTTGGAAAGATGCTGAATATGTCTGCTAGGACATGAGCCAGCTGGTCTGCACAGTCTATGAGCACAGGACCTGGTATATTGTCTGGCCCCACAGCTTGAATTCATGAATTCGATGGCTCTATCAGTCGTGCATCTGGGAGGGAGGCACCACTGCGCTTAATAATCCAATCATAATCGGATTTCTGCAGTTCTCTGATGATTCGAGTGGTCATGTAAACAGCATACTCTGATTCCTCACAACTCAGATTGAGAAATCAGATCGAGAGAGCTGGAGTTTATCTCGGTAGTAGGATTTCTCAGTGCTTTTTATTTCTCAGTCTGCGCATGCATGTAAACGTAACAGGACAGACTGTAGTGCTGTCCCAGAAGCAGCTTAGCTGAATCAAACACGGATGCCAGGTCTACTTATTCTAAGAGACTTTGCATCTTTTGGGCTTTTTTCCGTATATCTGGTTGCTTGTTTCTGTCGCAGGATCTGGCAACCCTGGAATTAAATGCAGCATTCCCACTATTGCTGCCAAACACTTTTGGGGATCCTCAGTATATGCTTGGAAGAAATGAAGAATTTTATGACTTAATTATTGAAGTTTACGTCACATCCTCCTGTGAGGTTATGGGCTGGTTGCAAAGTGGAAATGGAAATCTGATTATAATCTGAGTTGTGTAAACCCGTTTCCCATTATCTGATTATCTGACTTTCTGCAGTTATCGGATTATTAAGTGCAGCGTATGAGATGTTGAATTGTCTGTTCATTTCCTGGGTGTATTGAACTTTGCCAGCTTGATGCCACAATATAAGTAGGTTGTTGCTGTTCTTAATGCCGATGTGTCTTCCTTTATCTGAATCCTTTTTTGTTGGTGTGTTATCTCCTCTCATTCTAAACTCTACATGCTGGTGTAGTCTAGTTTTGCACTTTGTTGCACCGGAGCATTTCCACCTAATTATTCTTTCGTACTTTAAAGTACAGGGGGTGGCACCCGCCCCTTACCTAGTGTCTCTAAACAGTGTAGAAAGAAAACTGATAGTACAGGCAGGCCTAGTCTTCCCTCTGCTGTCTTCACTCTGCTCTCGGGAAGAAGAATTGATGACGTCTGGGTAGAATAACAAAAAACCACATTACTTCGCTTAATATCATAGTTATTGCTCTACACATGGATGTGATTCATTCACAGATCAATGCACAATTAAATCCTCACGCAAACAATGGTGTAATAACCATATACAGTAGAGTATAAAGTCAGCAAGCATACGTTAAGTACTCTGTCTTAAAACTATACGTTATGAACACTTAGCTCAGCTCTAAACCGGCGATCTGCTGGCGCTAACCCTCTTTTTGGTGTCTTCCGTCTCTGGTTTCATCTCCCACGAGGCAGAGGCAGCAGCTACGATTGGTAGCTGGACTTGATTTAGAACCGCAGCAGTCTCCCATTTGCTCAGATCCACATCCAGGAACACTTAGTAGAGAGGCAGAAGTAGAGGGAAAACAAAACAAAGAGGGGAAAACAAACAAGGAACACATCCGTGCTCTGGCATGTAACAGTGAAGTTCTAAGCACTTCGAGATATATGGTAATGAGTATCAGCCGATACTCGGAGTTCAGGTATCGAAAGATGAAACCTGGGATCAGTGCAGCCCTAGTGCTGACATAATGCTGTTTATGGTCGGAGGCCTACCTAATGGACCCGCTACCATTAAAGAACCTTTTGCTAAGGAATCCACCTCCAGAATTGAGTGGACTGCATCTTCATCGGACTGCATTCGCACTTTCCCTTCTCCGTCTCGTACACAGTTCTAGTCGAGGTGACAGGTTCCTGATGCTTTCCATAGTACCCTCAGTTCAGAGTGTTCGACTCTGAGCCTGCTTGTCATGCCAGTACCCTGGAGTGAGTTCCACCTCCCAATCGCCTCATTTGTCACCTTTCATTCTTGGCATTCCTATCCTCTCCCGCTCTCATTAATGTCAGTATGCCTCCAGAATTTCGGCGTGGAGAGTGAGCGCAGGGCTTCTACCCTGCGTCACTGAACACCAGTTCCAGGCATGCACTTGTGGTTAGCTTCTCTGGTGTGAGTGCATCTGCAAGAGTATTTCCATTGAGCAGGCACTAATGGTGTTTCGGAGTCTCTGCCTCTCCCTCCTCTGGGCGGGTGCATTATCTTTCCTGACTGTAAGAAGTCCATTATTTACTGAGCACTGAGCCCATTCTAAGACAATGTTCCATTAGATTGCGTCAGCCAGATTTATTGCTCGCTCTCTCTCTCTCTCTCTTTCTCTGCTCTGTTAGCTGGCATGCAGCATGGCGAGACAGAAAGAGAGAAGGATAGAGCCCTGTGCTGTTCTGTTGTAGACTGGGGTTTGGGATGTTCTAAGATCTGAGAAGGATATCAGTAGATAACGTTGATGGTGTTGGATATGAAATTGCATAAGTTTGATAAAGGACTTTTATCTGTGAAAGTGAAAGCCCGTATCAAGGTTTGAGGCCTCAGCAGCATACATGCTCTTGCTTTTGACTGTGTCTTTCTCCAAGAACATTTTCCTCCTGCAGGCTTCCTCCTTTTATATATCCTGAGTGATATTTGTCTATATTAACATACAGTGAGCAGAACCAAGCTGGCTGGCCTGAAAGCCATGTTATCCATAAGGAACATTTTTAAAAAATCATTTCATGGACAGTTTCACCACATCAGTACACCACCAGTGGTAACGTTAGTGCTTTTCCGTGTTACTTAGTGTGACTGGTTGCTGTTTGGGGTGCAGGTACTGTTACGGAGTTGTGAAATCAAACAGTACATTTGCAGTTCTTCCTAAAATCCAATCCCCGGGAGTTTTTCCTTGCCACTGTCGCCCTAGGCTTGCTCAATTTGGGATTGGACGTAGTTATTAGGAGATAATCTAAACTTGTACAGTTGCTTTGAGACAATGCTCCATTGTAAAAAGCACTATATAAATAGATCTGACTTGACTATATAATAAAAGTCCAAGTTCCCGTTTTGATTTTGGTATTGGTTGCTGGATTCATTGGGCAGGGTGCAGCACTTAATGGATGAGACATCGGTCTATCGCAGGGCCACATGGCGACACCGCTCAGCCTCTGCATTGCATTCATCTCAGGATTTTCATGAATTGCCAATGAACTCCTCTTCCAAGCTAATTTCTTTACTAATAAAAATCCACAAAATAATAGAAAAATCAGAACCTTCTTAAACTTCAACAAACACTTCCCTATAAAATGTAACCCATTTAAGAAAGTAAATATCACCATGTTTTAGGCGTCCACGAGTATCACAATAGCAATATAAAATCAAAAGCAACATAAATCTTTAGTAGTGGCAAAAAATTTGGTGTCGCAGTTTGATTCAGTCGTCTACCTGTATGTTGTACATCAGAGGAATTGTTGTATTAGATAAATATTTGTGACCTGGTTAATTAGCAACAGCAATCAGCTGTTTGTAGGAATTCCTATAAAAAGCAGCTCGTTCCCCGCGCCGGCTGACTTTTGGTGTGATCTTTGAGTTTTTTAGGGCAATAAGCGCGGTCAGTGAGTGTGTTTACATGCACTTAGTAATCCGATAACTGCAGACAATCAGATTTGGTCAGTAATCCGATCTAGGATTTTCTTGAGTTGCGTTTGTGTCTCCACAGTTTTCAATAGCCGTTTAGCTTTTAATTCCAGGGTTGCCAGATCCCAAGAGAGAATCCCCCACCTGCTCTTTGTAAACAAGCCATAAAGAAGTGAAATATCTAAGAATAAGTGAGCCTAGAAACATGAGCAGACTGCCAAATCCAATTGAAATCCGGTAGCTGGTGTACATGCTATTACTACTCCAGTTACTGAGGTAAAATCCAGCTCACTTTATCGGATTTCTTAATCTGATTTCTAGATCGGAGTGTGCTGTGTACATGACCACTTGAATAATCAGATAACTGCAGAAATTCAACTATGATCGGAATATTAAATGCATGTAAACGCACTTTTGCAGTTGCCACCCGATGGTTTGTTTAAAAATGTTCTACTACACTAAGTATCTTTCTGTTTGTTTTCCTTAGTTTGAGATATTAGTTTTGTAGAAAAGAAACCATATAACCATTCGTGGGACCGTGGTAGCATAGTGGTTAAGGTACTCGATTATAGACCCCCAAAGGTCCAGGGTTCAAATCCTTGAGCAAGACGCTTAACCCACAATTGCTTGGACTGTAAGTCGGTCTGGATAAGGCCATCTGCTAAAATGACATAAATGTAACCGATGATTCATTGGTGTAATCACCACGTGCATGTTACCGTGTTGCCAGATAAATGTATTCTAAGGAGCCGCACACTCTGGGCTGTTACTGGTTTAGCTGTGTCTGTTAGGGGGGAAAAGGGAACTGGACCAGCAGATAGTGTCTCGTTGTTGGAACATTACAGTGCATGTATTAAAATGTGTTTAGTGTGACGGTTCTAGTGAGATCTCTGTTGAGGTACAGTGGGGCAAAAAAGTATTTAGTCAGCCACTGATTGTGCAAGCAGGGGGACACGCCTGGCACTGCGGTATCTGAGTCCCTCTCGGCGTAGTGTGTTACTGATGGTAGCCTTTGTTACTTTGGTCCCAGCTCTCTGCAGGTCATTCATCAGGTCCCTCCGTGTAGTTCTGGGATTTTTGCTCACCGTTCTCATGATCATTTTGACCCCATGGGTGTGATCTTGCGTGGAGCCCCAGATCGAGGGAGATTATCAATGGTCTTGTGTATCTTCCATTTTCTTACAATTGCTCCCACAGTTGGTTTATTCACATTGACCTGCTTGGCTATTGTAGATTCACTTTTCCCAGCCTGGTGCAGGTCTACAATTTTCTTCCTGGTGTCCTTCAACAGCTCTTTGGTCTTGTCCATGGTTGAGTTTGGAGTCTGACTGTTTGAGGCTGTGGACAGGTGTCTTTTATACAGATAACGAGGTCAAACAGGTGCCATTAATACAGGTAATGAGTGGAGGACAGAAGAGCTTCTTACATAAATAAAGAGTTACAGTCTGTGGAGAGCCAGAATCTCTGCTTGTTTGTGGGTGACCAAATACTTATTGTCCACCATGATTTACAATTAAATTCTTTAAAATTCTACAATGTGATTTCCTGGATTTTTTTTTCCTCATTTTGTCTCTCATAGTTGAAGTGTACCTATGATGAAAATGACAGACCTCCCTCATCTTTCTAAGTAGGAGAACTTGTACAATCAGTGGCTGACTAAATACTTTTTTGCTCCACTGTAGCTCATGCATGAGTCGCATCCTTTGTACACATGTTCGTAGCATAAAATATGGGATAAGGCATGCAAAATCTAATGTTACAGATCTAACATTTAGAATCGTTATCATCTTGTATAGAGATGATCCGTATTAAACTCGTGCGTCCATTATTATTGCTTTTTTCCCTTTACTGGCTCACTTTCTCATTTTATCATAGTTGCCAGGCGTCTTGTTTCTTTCTTTAAATCTGTAATTTTGTGTAGCATCTAATTCGGTCTGTTTTTACGCACTCTTCCCACGTCTTTCTTTACCTCTCTCTCTCTCACTCTCATTTCTTTTCTGAAAGCCATTGAAATGGCCCTGAAATGGCTCCAGCTCCTGTGCCAGAGCTCCTTTCTGCACTCGACTCTGTGCTGATGAAGCTGAAAGGCCCTGTCCATTAAAAGGCATGAGCTTGCATCGTTAATATTTCCACTCTGGCACGCCACACATGGGGCACAGAGAGCGAGGGGGAGGGAGGGAGAGGGGGATGATGGGTTCAGAGAGAATTAAGATGAGAAAGATGCCCATGATGCACAAATGCTTTGCTCATTTTCACCTTGAGCTCGACTGGACTTCTCATAATGCTACTCTTGTTGATGTTCAAGTGCAGACCTTTATTCTTAATAAACAGAACTGCTGATTAGAGTGCAGCAGCTTTATCGGTACTCCGGGTTTGAAGGGTACAAAACGCTGCTTTGGGTTTGGTTAGTCATGCAGGATGCATGTGACCAAGGGAATGAGTGTCACCAGTACAAGAGCTTGAATGCACTTTGCTCCCTAGGACATTTCCCTCAGATCCACTGGGCCTACGTTGGGCTTCTTATTTTAAAAATAATGATCTGAAATTCATTTCCCCAGTTTTGTAGGACTGAGAATTGATTCACTAATTGTGCATTGTGATTTGAGTCAGCTCATTTGAAGCTGATTCCATATCCGAGTTGAATTTACCAAGTTGGCTCAAAACTTTTGCCCAAATCACTTTCTGAGAAATGCTGCATTCTTGTAGTTTTGTTTCGGAAAAAGCAGAGCCGCTCGCCATTTAAGGTCCGTCGTTGCATAGCTAGTTAGCTCTCTCAGCTGTTCTCCAACAGTAAGACCTGGACCATCTGTCTTACTAACGCAGTTGGCTAAACTGAGTCCCAGAATTCATGCGTCAGAGGCATGTAGTAATTAAACAATAAGCTACTATAAACTTATTAATCAGGTAGCTTAGTTTAATTCCTACGTCTAACACGTTGGCTGCCAAGGCTCCCTTTTTGTGTCTTGGTCCTCCCAAGGTTTGTTCCTTAACTTGTTTATGGAGTTTTATTTTCCTGAGAGTCACCCTAGGCTTCCTTAGGGCTTTGGGCCTAGATAACAGAACATTGTAAAGCTGCTTTGAGACAATGCTCTACTAAAAAGTGCTATAGGGATAAATGTGAATGCTTTCCTTGGATGGGAGGCCAGATGATCATTCAAGCTCAGAAGGGTTTGCAATGCTGGGGGATGCTTCACCGCCGGTCTTCCTCTCCGTTAGACCACATTCAGTTGTGCATTTGTGATGCTCAGCCCCACCGAGCCTGCGTCTCTGCAGTGGTGAGCTGGCAAACCTCCAGCAACCAGTGCCCATTTATTAAAAAATACATTTTCGTATCTTTGGTTTTTCTTTTGGGCTCTCCAGGTTAATCTGACATTTGTGGCCACAACCCAGGGAGAGTTTTACAGTTTGTTTTGGGCTATTGTTTTGTGGTTTAAGTAGATTGTGATGCAGTTTTATTGCTGTGTATTTGTCCCGGATCTCCTGCCACCCCGGTCTGCTATCATGTTTTTATTATTTGTCATGTGGCTCTTTTAACCGCCATTGTTTTTATTGAAGCAGAGTAGTGCGATGTATCTATAAATGAGATCTGTTAGAGCAGATATTGCGCTCTCTCTCTCTCTCTCTCTCGCGCGCGCGCGCTCTCGCGCTGTTTACAGTAGTCGGCCAGGGCTGTGTGGCTTGCCATTTGCAGTTGCCTTGGCAACGGCCTAGTGGACTACATGGTTAGTGTGCAAGGCACAGAAGCAAACAGCAGTGTGCTACGTGATGGGGGATGAGATGAGCTGGATCTGCTGTTCACCTGCCCCCGCTCACACACACACACACACACACACACACACACACACACACACACACACACACACACACAGAGTTACATATGCAGCAGTACAGCACCTCTCTCTCGAGCCAAGCCCAGATAATCTGCTAGAGCTTCCCAGTCGAATGCGTTCGCACCTGTTTCTCGGCCATGCCACCCAGTCCCACTGACTAATACATGACAGAAAGAGACGGGCTCACATGAGGCTCAGGTAATTGAGTACAAAATGATGAGAGGAAGGTGGGGGCCTAATTAAGGGATCCTGGTACTGTATTACCGAAACTTCTTTTAGTTACCATGACAACTTCTGCTATCTCAGAAGCTTTATTATGTTAACTTTAGATATGAAATCACTTGCCAAGGAATCCTAATCCTAAAGTAATCCGAACTTTATTTTAATCCCAGTGCCGTCTTAACTGTCTGGTCTTTCTGTTGAAATGGAACGTTATTTTTTTGTGAGAAGTCCAAGATGTATTAGTGTAGTGCTTTTTACAGTGGAGCATTGTGTCAAAGCAGCTTTATGAATATCTAGGCCCAAAATTGAGCAAGCCTAGGGTGACAGTGGCAAGGAAAAACTTTCTAAATGTTATATATGTGCATGGTATAATTGATGATGAGCACGATGACATTGACATTTACAGCATTTAGCAGACGCCCTTATCCAGAGCGACTTCCAGTTGGTACAGTCTGACAGTCCAAGCAATTGTGGGTTAAGGGTCTTGCTCAAGGACCCAACAGTGGCAGCTTGGCTGAGGTGGGATTTGAACCCTGGACCGTCTGGTCCATAGTCCAGTACCTTACCCGCTAGGCTACCACAGTCCCACCTTGAGGATGACGTTACCTTGCCTATTGTAGTCATCATACACAATAACACAGATGTAAAATGATCTTGCTTGTTTCCTTTACTGGTCTTGTTGTGTTGATGTGGATGAAAATCTTCCAGATATTATCCAGATACATTTACATTTACAGCATTTAGCAGACGCCCTTATCCAGAGCGACTTACATTTGGTACAGTCCTACAATCCAAGCAGTTGTGGGTTATGGGTCTTGCTCAAGGACCCAACAGTGGCAGCTTGGCAGGGGTGGGATTTGAACCCTGGATCTTCTGGTCCAGAGTCCAGTACCTTAACCGCTAGGCTACCACAGTCCAGATATGTATATTCCAGCTCATCTATCTTAAAGTTTAAGTTTGTAACTTTTATTTGGATTTTTTTCCATTCAGCTAAAACAGTGGTGTGTGTGTGTGTGTGTGTGTGTGTGTGTGTGTGTGTGTGTGTGTTTAGTTATTAGATCACAAACAAGACAGTTGATTGTCGACTTTAAATAAGCAAATTATGATTTCCTAACTTGAAATCAGCTGAAATTTCTAAAATTAAGGTACGAGTGGTCTCTAATATGAACCTAAGTATGACTTCACCTAAGAGAAGTATGCCCTGGTGCCTCTTTCATATGGTATTTTTTGACCAAAGCATCTCACAGACATTACGTGTCATTAAGATCCCAGGGAGCTGTGCCAACTTGTGGATAGGCGTGTAATATGTCACCTTTAAGCATTTAGTCATGCAGCTTTATGACCCTGGTAGTTATCAGAACATTGTGATCTAGAAAGGCTCTTAACCCTCAGTTCTCGGAACTGCGTTGTTATTAGATGTTTGTCATTGAAACGTCTTTACAGTGAATAAATGTAAGCTACAGAGGAAAGTATATAGTTCAAATAGAGGTTTTAAGAACGTCTACTGCTCATACTAGGCTAAATCATGGTTAGTCACAGAACGATTGAACAAAACTGTATTATAGCAAATTGTTGTAACCACCTTGTGATTATTGCAAACCTGTGTGATGGGATACCGCTGTTATTCCTTCCCATTCACCACTCCTGTTTTTTCCTGCCCTCTCTTGTCCTTTCCCTGACACTGGTGCAATAGTGTGTGGGCTGAGGGAGTGTGACTGGGTTAAAGTGGTCATTTGTCCAGTACCATACTTCTCAAGCTGCTGTGAGTGGGAACGCTGCAATGAGGAGGAATAAGAGTCCCAGTGTTTTCAATATGGGGTTTCTACCAGCTTCAGCCCCAGTGGGGTTCTTCTGACCAGAATCATGCCCAGAGACCAAAACGTCTTCAGGCCTCCACTATTGGGGAAGTACCTCTAATTCAAGCTAGCTAAGTGGTTTATCAACTAGTCTGTGTTAAAATGTGACAGAAAATGTAATGATGCAAAAGATACAAAAACAATGGTAGTTTTAAGGTAAATGGGCTTTTAGTCAGAGAATCAGGCTTTAGGTGACGACTTGTTGAGCAGATGCAATGGGAATGAATGGACGGGACGCCAGTCTGTTGCAGAAATGGGTGGCACCAGGGTATGATGTCTGACGGCCTTAGCTTGACACAGACTGAATGTTGTGGTATTGATTCCTCTCACCTGTCCCTCATTCCCTAATTACATTCTTTGCAGTCAGGATGAGGGCACGTGTACTGGAGTTTAAATAGCATCTTTAATGCAGAGAGTGAGGTCGGCCAAAACGTGAGCTCAGAAAGGCATTTGTAGGCGATTAGATATTCAGCATACTCGGACTTAGTTTGTATGCATGATGCATTCAAGCATTTGCTCCCTTAGTTCCATTTGACATTAACCTGTTGTAACCGAAAGTGCATTTTTTGACAGAACGCCTTTGGTGGCCAGATCTCTATTGATTAGACTTGTCTTTCAGGTGTGCCCTTCCTGGGGCAAGCTTTGTAAACGCCACTCCTAAAATTGCCATTAAGTATCTCTAACACTGAGCATCTAAAGTTTTATTTCCACAAAGGAAAATAGGTGAACTTTGTTGTACGTCATAGTAATTTCCGATTTGTTTTTAGGTTTCCATCACGTGTTTTTTTTAATATATATTTTAAAAATACATTAAGTGTGTATTTCTTAATCATAAATATGGCTGTTATTACACTTAAAATATATACAGTGGAACCTCGGAATTCGAACGCCTCTTCACTTAAACAATTTGCGCATCGGAAAAAGTTCGACTTCGAACATGGACACCCTAAATAGAACACTAAATGGTGCGATCTTCCAACTATGTCGCACGTAGTCAAGTCCAGTAATGTACAAATATGGTATGCCAATCGCCATAAAATCCAACAGAAGAGGAATTCGGGTTTGATCAGAAGTCTTGCCGACCCAGTGTTAACACGTCTCGAAACTGAAACAAAGTCTCTGCGTTCCCTTTATTTTCACATAATTCTTAGTTATATTTCACTTATTTCATATTTTTATTGATTCTGTGCATCGTATTACATTCCTTTTGTATTATTCATGCTTTTAATCATTAATTACATGCGTTATATATGTGTAGAAAACAAAAACTTGGAGGTTGGGAATGAATTAATCGTATTTACATGACTTCCTATGGGGAAATTTGATTCTGAGGTTCCACTGTACATACATACTTCTAAAATGTGAAAGTGTAGCCATATTGTCCTTGTCTCAACCAGACTCCTCGTTACCCAGTCTCATGTTTTTGGAGGCTTTGGACAGGTAGTTCCTGACTGTGAGCTACTGGCCTCATAGGAGATGGTTAATTATGACATTTACATTTACATTTACAGCATTTAGCAGACGCCCTTATCCAGAGTGACTTACAGTTGGTACAGGCCAAGCAGTTTTGGGTTAAGGGTCTTGCTCAAGGACCCAACAGTGGTAGCTTGGCAGAGGTGGGATTTGAACCCTGGAAATTCTGGTCCATAGTCCAGTACCTTACCCGCTAGGCTACCACAGTCCTAACAGGATGTTTACATCTGATGCTATACCATTTATATTTCTCAAGGAGAAGTACAATCCAAAGTGTTTTTTTGGGTTCGCTCTAAATCCTAGGAATGGCAAAAGGCATATGACGAGAACGTTTTGCCCATGGTGCGACGAGTCTGAGACGTGACCGTGAATATGGAGGTCCAGACTTTACAACCCAAGTTGTTCTTATAACAGAGAAAGAATTTTGGACTGTTTATACAGTTTTGTGGCATTTTAAAGGTCTAGCCTGTGACTGACAGGGAACTGCTACTCGAGTGGGCACTGTTTGTATGGCCCGACTTGTCCAGCTGTGTTTCTGCAGGCCCTTGGTGACTCATTTATCCACGCTTGTGCTCTTGAAAACACTTCACACACAATAAAAATATCTGTTTGTTGTCAAATGATGTCGAGCACTGCTATGTATGTACTGTTCATAATGATGTGAGAATGCCAGAACAAAAGTATGGCTGAGGAGAAATTGTGAGAACCTATCACAGAATCTTCAAAACCTTTAACCAGTGTAGTTAGTGCTGTATGATGTCTGAGTTTTTTCTACTGCAGTACATCCAAATGAGGATGGACTGCTCATGTTGAAGTCTTTGTTTTATATTTGTTGTTAGATATTTACATGATTTAAAGGTGACATACCCCCTTTTCTAACACAGGTTAGCATAGTGCCCTGGGGCTTTAATGAAATGTCTCTTACACCACAAATGGTCCCGCAGCACCCATTTCACCCTGCCGAAACAGCCCTTTATAGAGCAGTTAGTTCTGAGTGCATGCACTTTTAAATAATAATGAGCTAACCCCACCCCCTCCGTAAGCATCATGATCTGTTAGTTATGACGTCATAAGCTTAATTAATTTGTTGTATTAAGGTCATTTAACCATTCGTTTTAAATTGCTGGTGGTTTGTAGAGCGAACACCCAGAATATGATGCGATTCAGTTTGTGTGAGGAATCGACTGTTTGAAGGATGACATTTTTCTAGTTTCTAGGGAGTTGATTCATGGAATCGATTCTTTTTTGGAGATGCAAGTCAAAGCACAAATTATTTATTGAAATAAAAACAAAATGTACAGTTTACAATGCTACTTGACTACAAGGTTCATAAACTAGTGTAAGTTGGCAAAGATTGTTTGACATGTACACTCTCTTAGCTCAGAGTGGTTTAGCACATGCCCCCAAGTTCTGCTGACTGTGGCTGGGATGTTGCCATCAAAAATCAACTTTTTTCACTCGGCTCATCTGTCCTCTGCGGCTGTGGGCCGATGTACTGATTTGTGCAGCCAACAACAGTGACGGATAGCAGATCCAACCAGTTCTTAAGCCGTGGGTGGAATGGCTCAGATGAGGGGCGAGATCATTTTAAGCCGGCTTGTGGAATCCCAGGTTTGTTGGACTAGGCGGACCACAAAGAAATGGCTGGGTTGTTTGATGTCACTGTGTGTAAACAGGGACTGTGGTAGCCTAGTGGTTAAGGTACTGGACTATGGACCAAAAGGTCCAGGGTTCAAATCCCACCTCTGCCAAGCTGTTACTGTTGGGTCCTTGAGCAAGGCCCTTAACCCACAATTGCTTGGATTGTAAGACTGTACTAAATGTAAGTCGCTCTGGATAAGGGCGTCTGCTAAATGCTGTAAATGTAAACTGATTTATCCTTCAGCATGTGATTACAGTGAAACATTTTCTCTGGATCATATAGCACTATTTTTTTTTTCTCCAACTGTTTCTCTTGGCTCGCTCTTTGGTTCAGTTAGCAACGGCCAGTATCCTTATCTAGAACCGCTCAAGGGAAGGTTTCTAAGCTTTATTTAGAGGATTTGAAATGCAGGTAACCTCAACCTATACGCCAGATGTTCTGTTTCTCCTGGAAACTGAACGATGGATTTGCGAGGCTAACGTCGAGGCTGGAGGGAGTGGCAACCGCGAAAAGGCTGTTGAATGTGTCGCTGGAAAATCAGGCCCTGTTGCCTGCACGTCCTCCTCCGTGGTGCGTTTCACACTTGGCAGTAACGTGATCCTGAATAAATTGTCACACTTGCGCAGATTCCCTGGCCAGGATGTGCCGCGAGCGTGGTTTAAAATGCCAGTCACACTCACACACCGAGTGCTTTTTCTGCTCCTCTCCCTCCTCTCTCTCCTCGTTCTCCTGTCCGGCACGCACTATTGCAGTCCAGGCTGTGCTGAGCGTGGCGATGTAGACACGCTAATAAAACGCAAGAGAATGAGAAAATGGGGAAATGGAATGAACCAGAGTCGGTTTACATCGGCTCTGTTTACAGCATTGTTATGCAGTTTATTTTCCCCATTTGTTCGGTTTTAGCGTTGATTTATTTGTCAGCCTTATCTTAAACAGAATGGAAATAAAATCTGAATCAGACTATTAATAAAACATTATTTTTCGATCTCGGTTTGTTTTGTATCTATGAAATCTCCATTTTTATTTGTACTGATTCATGCTATGTGTGTGTGTGTGTGTGTGTAATATATATATATATATATATATAGAGATATATATATATATATATATATATATATATATATATATATATATATATATATATATATATATATAGGGGGAGTGTGAGCGAGTGCCGTACTGCGTATCACTGAGTATCTCTTTCAGAGTATGGTTTGTGCAGAATGTGTATTTGGTGTTTATGAGGTCTAAGCAACAGCTTACAACTGCAATTTCCTGCTTGTGTAACTGGACTTTAGACCAAAAAAGAGAACCTCGTACCTGAGGCAGGATATGAATCATAGAGGTTGCTCTACCTACAGAGTCCCTCTACCTACTGAGGTATTTCTCCCTCCCTCCCATGGGCTTGACCCAATCTCATTCTCCAGCATATTGATTCCTCGAAATTCCCTGTTACTTAGTCACATCCTCTGCTACTTAAATCCCTTGTTTGTAGCAACGTGCATGGTGGTTAATCATTAAAGGGGAGCATGACGCATCCAGCACTGGTGCACGGAAAGACACTTGCAAGCAAAGTACAGTTTAAGTGCCATACAGGCCCTTTCTGAGTGTATCTAGTTGAAGCCCTTGCTCACTGCCTGCTTTCATCTCTGCTCCCTGGTCTATTCTGACATTAATCTTTTTTGGTCCAATTTTATCTATTGGTGGCTCAGTTTTCTTTCTAATGCTTTCTCCTGAGTGTTGAAGGTTTTGGTCATGAACTTTCTTGCTTTTTTTTTTTTTTTTTAAAACCTAGTCTAATTACATATCCTTTTATTACTGTGGTAGCCTAGTGGGTAAGGTACTGGACTATGGACCAGAAGGTCCAGGGTTCAAATCCCACCTCTGCCAAGCTGCCACTGTTGGGTCCTTGAGCAAGACCCTTAACCCACAATGGCTTGGATTGTAAGATTGTACCAATTGTAAGTCGCTCTGGATAAGGGCGTCTGCTAAATGCTGTAAATGTAAATGGTAAGTCATCAGCCAGTATCTCTCAAATTCTGTAGGCTAGCAATTTCAGTCAAGGCTGCAGAGACCGCTGGTTATAACCAGAGCCAGTGGTGTTACTTCTTTCCCCACATGATCAAATCCTAAAACCACATTTGACTATTTTAACCAAGTAATGCAATCGCAGTGACTGCTGTTTCATTCGTAGTACTGTATTCCGTCTGTGGCTTTATATCATGTAGCCTGCGGTGCATCAGTGCAGCATCGCCATGCGTTTCCATAGCAACCTCCTTGGTGCAAGCAGTGCGTCGTTTCTGCATGTCCATACCATAGAAATAGATTGGGCTTAATTGCTAGTGGTTCTTCATCACTTTCATGCATATCTGCTCTTTTTTCAAGTGTTACGTGTCTGTCAGCTACAGCAGATACCATTCTGTGTCATAAACAATCTGCGTACACACACGTTAGCATGCTTGTGTATGTTAATATACTGAACACTTGGTTGATCTATACCAGTCCACAGAGCAAACATTCCTCCCTGTGTTACCCATTTCAATTCAAAACTCGTGCCTTTCTTTTGCTGCACGTTATCCGAAACCCTCATCTTTTGAGCCATGGCTGTATCCATGTCTTCAGTCAGTCTGTGTCCACCATGTTTGTTTCTATTCTGCTGAATGAGTACGAAGTACTGAGTTCTTAGACTGAAATAGATATAGTAGTCCTCTTGCAGGCAAACCCCTCCCCATTTATTGGCACTAGTGGGTGGGGTTTTTCCATAAACGCACCACTCAACCTCCTTCTTGCAAACCCCACCCTAAATTGAACCCATGACTGAAGTTAAAAATGAATGAACAATCAGTGCCAGGAGACAAAATACAGACCCCACCAGCCTCACAGTCAGTGTCGTTAGATTTTAGGCACTGATCGTCCTTATTTACATGGAGGTGGTTTAGCCTTGAAAAGGTAGATGAGACGGACAACTCAGCAATGAACTTTTCGCTATCTGCGAGCTAAGCACCATGAAGAATATGAAAAGCTTCAGGAGTTAGCTTCCTTCTGTCAGACACGGCTAAACCATGGTGGTGGGCTACCGCATTTGACATCTGTGCCGCCCCAAGCATCGCAGTCAAGAGATTGTTGATGCTACTTTATGATCCTCTCATTGTCCATGGTGAGGTGCTTCCTCCACTGTGCTTCAGAGTTGGGATGTTGTTGCCAGCCGTATTTACCCCAGCTTTTGTCTGATCGGTTTTCCAACACACTCAGGAACAATGAAGGGAAATTGAGACTGAGACCCACACTTCCTTTAAGCTTAATGTGTCTGAGGCACTTGGGTGGTGCAGTGGCTATTCACTAGCCCACCACCGCTGTGACCTGGACTGTCT
The DNA here is from genome assembly GCA_025084515.1 of Ancistrus triradiatus. Lineage (NCBI taxonomy): Eukaryota > Metazoa > Chordata > Actinopteri > Siluriformes > Loricariidae > Ancistrus > Ancistrus triradiatus. The sequence goes on from JAJAGP010001737.1 coordinate 115,636, forward strand.
GGGAATAGACTCCAGACAGGAACTGCGTATTTTAATAATGTCATGGGTTGGGATCAGATAGAACGTTACTGTCTGAAGGTAAACTAACAGAATAGCTAATGGAACATTGATTGTTGTGCGAATAAATACAGAAAGACTTTGTATATATTACATTATTCCGTTCTTCATGCTTTGTGTAGAACGTTGAGCCGCCACATGGATGGAAGGAGGAGGTAGCAGGGCTGGGCACTGTCAGAGGGCACTGAGGCATGGCTGCTAAATATAGAGCAGCTTTAGAGAAATGATGTCATGGCCCAGCGTAGGAGGAGAGGTACACTGCTTCTTCAGGACAGAGTGTGTGTGGCCTGAGGACGAGCAGGCAGATAAACATCAGCGAGGCGACTGGTGGACGTGTCCCAAATCAATACAATGCACAGGCTCACACCTGCTCGGACCAGATAAGCTCCGAAACAAAACCGATGGTTTCTTGAGCTGCCTCATCATGTCAGTTATTAGCTCTTCATTTGTTGTCACTTCAAATTGCTTTGTTGTGGCATAACCATAACCAGGCACTTGGGTGGCACGACATTAATACGCTACCCAGCCCACTACTGCAGTGACCCAGGTTCGAGCCCCAGAGGAGCATCCTGGCCAGGTCGGGCATCACATACAGACCTAATTGTGCCTAATAGGGGGGAAGCTGGATGAGTGATCATCACCTAGAATTGCAAAGTGACCCCTGTTGGCCCTGCTATGAACTGGAATCCTATCTTATGCTTGTGCCCTGTCGTGTTCAGGATAGCCTCCATATTCCAATGATGGTGACTGGAAAAATTGTGGTTAGAACTTAAAAAAAGGAATGTGCAAGAAATGTGCTAAGTCTTAGACCATCATTAGACTAGATATGCCTTTGTTTTAGCAATGGTATTTATGACCATATATAATTATTTATCAGAGAAAACAGCTTCTGTATGCTACAATGGCAAGTATTGGTGCGTCCTCCCATTAGAACAATAGCAGCATCTGGAAACTTCTACAGTCTGAAGAAACTTGATCAGGAATGGTGTTTTTGTAAGAGTAGCAGCCACGAAACCCCTTCTTTGGAATGAGAACAGGGTGAAAAGGCTAAGATGTGCTAAAGCTTACAAAGATTCGAGTGAAGATCAGTGGAAAAGTGTATTATGGAGTGACGAGTGCAAGTGTTTAATTTTGGGGTCCAATAGTCAACAATGTTATATATAGTCAATATTCATTCACTTCCTTATCTGCTAAATCCTTTCCAGGGTCGGGCATAGGGCACAAGGCAGGAACAACCCTAGACAGGGCGCCTATCCATCGTACGGCACACACACTCACACGCCGGTGCCACTTGGCGTAATCAGTTAACCTAAAGCATGTCTTTGGACTGTGGGAGGAAACCAGAGCACCAGGAGTAAACTCACGGAGACATGGGGAGGACATGCTGGCTCCACACAGAAAGGACACAGACTGCCCCATCTGGGATCAGACCCAGGACCTTCTTGCTGTGAGGCGATAGCCCAGCCACTATTGCTCAGCCTGCAAATTTAATGGTGGCCTAAGACTTTTGTCCAGTACTGTGTGTATTCGAATATGAACACTAAACATGTGGAAAGTCTGGAACTGTCTTTTCCGTCCTGTCTGATGAGAGTTGCTGGCCTGCACTTTGTGGGCGTGTGAAGCAGCAGGCAGGCGGGTGTTGGGCAACACCAACAGGAGCAACAGGAGTGGGTGGGGCTAGGACAGGGAGTGTCAAAGTCAAGGAGAGCAGCTGTTGCAGGAGCAGGTGTTGGCTTTCCTGCCCTGCCCCGGCTGTGTTCACACGAGAGCGAGGACGTTCCCCCGCACGAAAAAGCAGCTAGCACGCGAGAGAAGCAGCAGCCATTACAAGATCTGTCTGGCTCTCTAAGCTCCTTTTTTCGTCTCCGTCAGCTGCGCTCGCAGAGTTCGTTTTATCTCCGGCTTTAACGTATCTGAACTGAGACCCGAGGTGGAGGATGTCTCCACAGGCTTAGTGCTTAGCACTTTCAGGCCTGATTCTTGCCTCAGGCTTCGCCTCAGCTGCTGACACTCTCCGGCAGGCTAATTTTAAGGCTGTGGCGAGGCCCTGTGCGCATACTTGTGCGAGTTGTGTTCAAAGTAAGACGAGTGGGTTTTAATGGCTGTAGTGTGTGTGATGAAGCATGCACCATGTGTGGCTTTGGCGGTCTGGACTGACTTTATTTTTTATATACACTTTTTGAAGCTCGGATGAAAGAAAAATCCTTCGAGGCGTTTCACTAAACAGGCTTAAGTTTCCGTGATGGGCACTGACTGGCATGATATGTTTAAAAATAGAGCCACTCTTGGTTGCGTAGGTGCCTGTGTGTGCTGGTAATGTGACATCCACTTGTCTTACCTTTCCTGTGGTTTACTTGCTGCCGGCTGTGGGTGTTAATATCTGTGCTTACACATCCTCTCGGCGTTGGGGCTTCAGCAGTGTGAATGCGGCCGCTGTAAAATAGATGCGGCTTGCTTTTTGAAAAGCATCTAATTAAAAGGACCTGTGCAGACCTGCTCCTAGCTTCCTATCCTGCATCCTGGTTCTTAGGCCCTACTGGTCACACACAAGAGCAACTGTCTCACCTGCACAGTTTGCTCAATTAGTAGCTGATCTTGCATGCAAATATTGGGATGACCATGAAGTCATTAGTTTTTGTTGGAGGGTTCAAGCACCGAAGTGTAGAGCATTGTGCTGTCGTGTGCTGTCTGTTTTTGGATCCCATGTATCGTTTTTTTAAATAGATTTAAGTTGAAAAATGAAAAATCTCCCCTAGAAATGCATTTACATTTATAGCATTTAGCAGATGCACTTATCCAGGGCAACTTACAATTGATACAATCTTACAGTCCAAGCAATTGTGGGTTGAGGGTCTTGCTCAAGGACCCAACAGTGGCAGCTGGGCAGAGGTGGGATTTGAACCCTGGACCTTCTGGTCCAGAGTCCAGAATCTTAACCACTAGGCTACCACAGTCCCACTGATGCATTGACGGAATGAGCTCTGCTCATTCACCCTTCCCCCCTCTGCGTCTCCCTAAACATAATACATACATATACACTACTAAACCCTTATGTGGCCAAAAGTATCGGGACACACACCCACATTGCTACATTTCAAACGCTGGCTTAGTTTAGGAAATGCGGATCTAGTTTCACCTGTGTTCACATCTGAAAAAGAAACTGCTCACATGGTTATACCCTCTGCATCCTGACCTTCATCATGACCAGCTGTTTCACAACATTGTTTACACAGGTGGTACATTTCTAATTAAGGTCCACAAGAAATGCCTGGATCCAGGGTTTCCCAGGGAAACATTGCCCACAGCATCATTTTCTCATGCTGCATCCTGGTCCCTGGTCCCGTTCATCCATAGGAACCTAGGTTCCATTGCTTTAAGTCCAAGTTCAGTGGGTTAGCATGGTTAGCACTCTAACTGAGATACCACACCACCCCATACACAACAAGGTGTAATGTGACACCGCCCGTAACCAGCATTAAAAGTTTCTGTGACATGCTTCAAGGGAACCCATCTATTGGTCCGGACTGAGTTTGCACATGAACCATGGGCATCCAACCCCCTGTGCTTAGTTCAAGGTTTGTTCCTCAGAATGTTACCACCGCCTCTGATCCAGAGCACTCCACAAGCCTTGCTATTTTGTAGATGGTCTGTCCCAGGTGTCTGGACATCACAATTTGGCCCTTTTGGCGTTTATGCTATTTCTCTGATCTACCACATCAGCTTGCATCTAATTATCCCAGACCTTGAAATGCATAGCTGTAATGAGATGAGGAACGTTGTTATTTGATCTATGGTTGGTCATAATGTTTTGGCTGAGCTATACATGTGGAAGTGCATCTATGTTGTCGGTGGTTTGAGAAAATGGCTAAAAAGATGTCTGCAGTTATCTGATTATTCAATGGGCATGTATACACCATACAGCGTCTAGGAATCAGATTAAGAAATCTGTTAAAGAGAGCTGGATTTTACCCCAATCATCAGATTACTCCTACCATGTGTACCAGTTTCCGTATTATAATCAGTGCTTTCAGTCTGTGCATGTGCACGAGCGTTCCCCCACGGTCCACGTATTCCTGGGCCTGGCAACCCCGGAATTAATTGCTTCACGGAATACAAGGCAAAGAATACATTTACATTTACAGCATTTAGCAGGGTTATATAGGCAAAAGTTTGTGGACACTCCCTGTAACTGGTGAGCTCTGCTATTTCAGCAACACATTCATAACATAAACTATATATTTATAGATTCACCATAGTGACAGACACTGACCCATGTATAGGTTCTGCTTCCAGTTCATCAGCTTTCTGCCCTGCTGTCCTTAAACAAAAGCCCATAGAGAATTGGTTTGTCAACTCGCGTACTCCCTCACACACTCTCTCTCGTAGCCGGGGACACTTTAGTTGATATGTCTTTCGGATGTCGGTGGAAACCAGAGTAGACAGGCCAAACTCCACACGTAGCGGCCAGTCTGGGGCTCGAACCTGGGGCTCTGGGGATGGGAGTTGCCATTGCTAGCCACTGGATCAATATTAATTATATAGTATATGTTAAATCATTACTATATTAACAGTTATCAGCATATCCGTTATGATATTGGTGCGTATAACTTCATGGGTTACTTTGTTGCAAGGTACTGGCATTACAAAGAATAAAATAATGATGCTGAAGGTTTTGGATCCACCATAAAATGGCAATGCGATGGAAATTGGCATGAAGTCATAGAGACACGCTGAACGTGCTACTGAGCTTAAGATGTGTGTGCATGTACGTCGGTCTGTACGTGTGTGACAGTTAAAGAAGTGCCCGGGGCCTGCCACGTATCACACGCCCAAACACCTGCAGTGTGGCTTCAACCGGTTGCCTAGCAACATACCAAACGTTGCCAGGTTTGGATACCTTCACCTCGAGTGTGAAAATAAAGCCAGACTGATGCGAAACGAGAAGAATAAAATATAAATGCAGTAGGAAATGATGGAGCCGGATCTTTTATTCCACTAATTCACCTTCAATTCTCAGCTCTTTTACCACGGACGTGACCAGGAGCACAGAAGGAAGGACGTGAGCCAGAGGGAGCTATAGTGGATGAGAAATGGTGCAAGGCCGGTCTCCATACGAGCCGTGAAGGCAGAGGCAGCAGGACTGCACAAGAAAGCAACCGAGGAGTGTTAGAGAGAGCGTTCGAGGGAAGGGTGGGTGTAGAGAGCGAGCGCGTGGGGGCGGGAGGGGGAGGCGAGGGGGGGAGCAGGCAGCGGCGATGACAGTAGCTGGAATGAAAAGGCTTTGTGTGCTTAATAACAGCCCTGGCTCTGAGCCAAGGACTCAGGGAGGATGGGATTAGCCTGAACAATCAGGACTGCAGGATCAAAACAAGGAGGCAGGAACGGCGAGGTCACACAGCTACCATCTGCGCTGCCGCAGTGAGGGGGAGGGGAGAGAGCAAGAGGGAGGGCTTGGGATGGCCATACAGATCTACAGGCTGCAATAACATGGCTGTATGCAGCTCGGTTTAACCCTCTCACCGCCACGCTGTGGATTCGTCACTGGGCCATGGATAACGGGTTGTGCTTAGCGTTTCACTTTCCAAACCTGTTACACGGCAGCAGCTGTGACGTGTCATTTTTAGACGTTTTAAGCAATTCGTTTTATGGCCAGATCTGCTTGTATTGGGTTTGAACTGATGGTGGTGTCAGGATTCTGTTCTGTGTGAGGGCAGAGCAATATGACGATGGCAGCCTTGTTTCAGACTCGTGTTTTGACACAGCGTTGAATAAGTTTATTTTCGAATGCCGTGATCTGACTCCTGGTAAAAAGACAATGCTAAATATTGGTGTTGCATTGCAGGACCAGGCCACATATTAATGTGGGTGGAAATGCACCCCAAGATGCATTGCTATCCAGTTTGAATCTGATGACTCTGGGAACTGTGGTAGCCTAGCGGTTAAGGTACTGGACACTGGACCAAAAGTCCAGGGTTCAAATCCCACCTATGGTCCTTGAGCAAGGCCCTTAACCCACAATTGCTTAGATTGTAAGATTGTTCCAATTGTAAGTCGCTCTGGATAATGTAAATGTAAATAAATTAATCCAATCTGAATAGGGCTTTATTCTGTGGGACTGTGGCACCCTAGTGGGTAAGGTACTGGACTCTGGACCAGAAGGTCCAGGGTTCAAATCCCACCTCTGCCAAGCTGCCACTGTTGGGTCCTTGAGCAAGACCCTTAACCCACAATTGCTTGGGTTGTAAGTCAATTGTAAGTCACTCTGGATAAATGCTGTAAATGTAAGTGACTCAAACCTCTTCAGGCTCGAGATGCATTGTAGCCACATGTTAAACAAATATAACTGCATCTTTCTCGGCCAAGACTCACCTGACTGCCAAACCCCAGCCAGTACTGTATGACAAGCACCTCATCCATGACGTCCTTTCCTGCATGGCAAGAGAAACAATAGTGTGGCGCAAGCTACTTTTATTTACTGTAGGTATTTGGCACTCTTCAAAATCAACTGTAATACGATCGGCTTCCACCAGTTTGCGCTCTTGTAAATAAGTAATTGCACTTGCTACAGCGTCAGTGGGTTGTTACTCATGTCTAACCACCATCTTCCAAACCTTAACTCCCAAAGTTGACAGTACCTTGTAGTTTAAAGAAATTGACAGCGGATATGGAAAAATCATGAGGTTCGATGCAGTAACCATCTTTTGCGAATACAACAACAAATGAAAAAAATGAGCCATATTTTGCGAGGTGATTGGCTGCAGCTCGGCTTGAAAACCCTTGGTCACAGGTCCCTGCAGTTCCTAGCGGAAATGCTGTCTGGATGTAGACTCTATCTTTCGACTAAGGGACTAAAAGAGCGGAAGAAACCCAGCTGTGTTTGTAAATACTTCATTATAATTGGTAACAAACCAGTTTAGACCATGGCTGTGTCCAAAATGGTGTACTTAAAGAGTACGTACTAGATTCCATCCACTGCGCACTGCTCAGCTGCTAAGGCAGTATGCTCTTTCAGTATGGAAGTACTTGGTTTCAACCCATTATGTCTTGATTGTGCTGAAAGTAGCATCCAGCCACGCCCTTAATAGGCGATCTGCCAATCTTGCTGAAAGGTGATTGCCTATTGAAATCAGCCCAAAAACACTGATCTGTCCATCTTAAGAACTGTAACTCCCACAGGAGGCGGGAGGTCCAGTGTTTTGAGCTGATTATTGTCCGCTGAATTATCATTGTGATGTATCAAGACGACTCGGATTGTGCATCGTAACTAGTACTGCAGCTGTTTTTATATTTTCAGTGAACTGTGTGGAATACTGCAGTATCGCAATGTATCGTATCGTATCGTGAAGTCCTTTCCAACACCCACCTCTACTGATATCCAGCAACTGGATATCAACCTGCCTGGCACATTTACCAATCGAGTGTAAATGCATGCGTTCGAAAACATATCCAGATACAAGACATGAAGAGACCGAACGGGGTCATTAGATAAAAGCTTAAACTGCAAGCTGCTCATCTTTTGTCACCCAATCCCAAACGCACCACGCCCATTTCGGAAACTGATGTGACAGACTTGTGACCTGACGTTCTGAGTTTATAGCACTAAGCAACAACGCTTAATCCTTCCTCACATAAATCAACGGATGAGTCACTGCAGCATTAAGGATCAGTAATGGGAATGTATTCTGGTTAGTATATTTCTTCCTGTTTGGTGGATTTGTATCTGGTGGGCTTTTATTTTCGGTTTCGGTATTAGCAGAGCTGAAGTGTGTATTCCATGTACGTTTCCTTCCATATACTTACACGTGCTTTTTCACTCTATCTGGCATCTGTCACACGCCTCGGTATTGTGCGGCCGTTGCTTTTGTGTGTGTACTGTGTGCAGGCTCTTTTATGCCTCGGCTGAATAGCTCATAGAAATGGCCTTCAGTTGTGCATGTACTGGAGACTCACGTTTTCTCTCGATCCACCTTGCGCTCACGCTCTCTACGTGCCTCTGACTCTTTCTTTCTCTGAGCCCCCCCTTACTCGTATGCTGTGGGAAAGTGGAGAAACTGTTCTATCCACTTTTTAAAAACTTTCGTTCTGCTGTCTCGCTCGCTCTTACTTGCTCACCCTTTCATGTAGCTAAAAACTGAGCCCAGCTACTGTACTGTGGCCCAGGCATGTTTTTGCAGTGTGTTCGAGTGAGCCAAGTGACAGTGTTGCTTCGTGTTTGTGTGCATACGATGTGTGGGAGGTCCATTCTGTAAACACACTCAAACAAGCTCTTAGCTTCTTAAAATTGCTGAAAAATGCCACTGTTTCTGGCCGGTGTCATTGCTTCAGATTCTGAACTGAGACCTTGGCTTGGGCTGATAGATCTGTGATCATTTCTTCATTTTCTTTAACATGCCTCGTCTTTTTGTCTTTCATTAACTACTGCTTTTCTGGAATCATTCTAGGTTATGGTTAGCATTGTTACAATATTATGTAGGGGTTTTTATTTTGTTCAGTAGATAAAATGTACTTGGTTATACAGTATACAAACAAAGTATTTTACACTGTAAAATATAGACTATGTAAGGCTGATGTTGGACAATGTCCTCATTCTCAATTGCCGTTCCAGCTCATCTCAGTGGTGTCTGATAGAGTTAAGGCTCAGTGCGAGTCAGCCAAGTTCTCCATCAAAGTTGGCAAGCTGTTTCCTTGTGTACTCTGTGTTAGGGGAACAGGACAGAACGTTGTTGAACTGACTTATTGAGGAGGTGGGAACCTATTAAAATGTCATACTGAGAGCCACTGTTTTTCTGTGCAGATTATGCACTAGTATGCTTCGTATTATGAACCTCTTAGTAGTGAGTGTGGCTGAAATAACAAAACAGTAATTACAAGCGGTGTTCACAAACCTTTGACCATGTGGTATATCTCTTGTCTATGACATCCACTAGACTAAATGGGCATGTCTGTTAACAAGCTGGGTTGATGGTTAGATGTTACATGCTGTCTGTGCTGAGGGACTTCCAGAGTGATAGATGAATGATTTTTAGACGGAATATTGAACAGTTATGAGGTTCAATTAATATACTGCCTGGCCAAGAAAAAGGTCACAGCTTTGATTACAGCACACATTTTCCGTGGCATCGGTTCTACAAGCTTCTGCAATGTCCCAACATTTATTTCTGTCCAGCATTCATTTTCCCCCAAGATTTCTCCCTTATACTGATGGGAGATTTGTCCCACTGTGCAAAGTCTCCTCCAGCACATCCCAAAGATTCTCAATGTGCCTCAGCTCTGCACTCTGTGGTGGACAATCCATGTGTGAAAATGGTGTCTCATGGCCCATGAACCACTCTTTCACAATTTGTCCCTTCTGAAATGACCACAGGATGTCTCTTTGGACATGGTTGTTTAACAAATGAGAAGCTCCTCACTGCATCAGTTAGGGTTAAAGAACTAGTTGCCAGCTGAAACATCATCACCAATGCAGTAATTATCTGGTGGTAGACTCTTTCTTTTTCCCACTAGCTAACTATTTGCTTAGTTAAATCCAGGTGCTGACCTTTTTTTGGCCAGGCAGTGTATAATTATTAATATAAACAATTATGTGATATTAGAAGCTATCCCAGACGGTAATTAAGCTATAGGGTGATTATATAACCAGTGTAAAATGGTCAATTTAGAGTGCTTTGCTGTAAGATAATACTATATAATAGAAGACAATGCCCCACGATGGATTGGCGCCTTGTCCAGGGCAGTTCCTCCCTCGTGCCTTATGCTGTCGGCTAGGCACCGGCTCCCTCATGACCCTGTCCAGGATTAAGCGGATAAGAAAGTGAATGAATGAATAGTAGATCATAGTAAATGGCGATCATTCTTTAGACCGCAATCATTTTTCTACATTTGGTTATCAGCCTATGTGCAAAGCAAATGCTATGTCGGTTTTTTCAGGCCACCCTTTGCTTTAATGGCTCGCTCTGAACTGTGCCTCCATTCCCTTGGTTGTGTGCTATCGTGGATGAGATGGGAGTGGCGGAGAGAGGCTTGGCTCAGTTTTAGGCGTCTGCACGGTGATGTCATCCGTAACGTTATCCGTCCGCCTTCATGAGCCTTGTGCATTAGCGCGCCGCAGTCTGGCCTGCTGTCTCTGCCATCAATAATTCACAGCGTCTCTTTAGAGGCGGCATACACACGTCCCCTCAGCGATAGCACGGATCGAAAAGCCGCTTGGTATTTTTGCAGTTATTTGGACTATTCAACTTACTCTGTCATCCGTGCAGTTCGTTTAGGGTATAATTTAAATGAAATCGACAGAGCGGCACCGCAGACGCTCAGGGCTTGAATAAGAAATGGCGCAGCCGGTTGTTGTTATTAAGTAGTTGCGGTATTGATTGGATGTAATGAGAGCTTGTGGTGGAAGGGTGGGTAGACAATCTGATCTTTTTGCCTGGTGGGGTTGAAGTCAGTCTTGTTGAGGCCAGCGATGATCAGATCATCATTTGGCCACGCTTTCCCATAGCGTATATTATACTCACCTTGACGGAAGACGCGAGTGACCGTAGTTCTAGTGCACTCTGCGTAATTGGTTGGTCAGCCACATTTTAACGATACAGTGCCTTCATTTTTTTAAGTGCCTGTCTAGCACAGACTTTACTGCCTTAAAAAGGAGCCTCTTAACTGTAGTTATTTACCACACCTCAGTGGGACAATTATCTCACATCAGGTGGCAGCATAAAATGTTCATTTTAGAAATTGCATTTGGCTTAACAGTGGCTCGGTGGGTAGCACTGTTGCCTCACAGCAAGAAAGTCCAGGGTTCAGTCCCATGTGGGGCGTTTGTATGTTCTCCCCGTGTCTATGTGGGTTTACTTCGGGTACTTTGTTTTCCTCCAACAGTCGTGTGGTTGGGTAATTGGTGTCGCTCGAGTATCCCTTGAGTGTGTGAGTTTATGTGCCCTAAGATGGATTGGCGCCCTTTCTAGGGTTGTTCCTGCCTTATGCCCTATGCTGCCGGAAATTTGCCATGTTTTCCATGAAATACTTCAACTCGCTCTTTGTAAATGAGAAATACATGGAATTTGTTTTCGTTTGTACGTATTTCATGCTTGTTTCATACTTGTGTGCTCACTTATCCCTGCTTGTGATTGCAGTGTGTTGTGCCCGTACAATGCTTGTTGTGTTCGTTTAATCCATGTTGTGCTCGTTCTGCTCGTTTAAATGCTTCCGCTTGTAATCTTGTTAGGCTCGTTTAATTCAGCCTTTTCCTTGCTTTGTTTCTTCTCACGTTTGCTACTTTGTTTCTGATGGGATTATTCTGGTTACCAAACTCCGACTCTTAACTTGGCGTGGTCTTCCAGTTTTCAGTAATACCACTCTCAGCTGATTTGTGGAATATCTAGGGGGGAGAAACGTTTTTTCACCAGTGGCATCTTTAAGACGACCCATCCTTTCACAAATGTTTGTAAAGGCAGACTGCATGGCTAAGTCAAGTCAGATCTATTTATTTATATAGTGCTTTTTACAATGGAGCATTGTCTCAAGGCAACTTTACAATTTTAGATTATCTCCTAATATCTACGTCCAATCCCAAATTGAGCAAGCCTAGGGCGACAGTGGCAAGGAAAAACTCCCTAAGTGTTATGAGGAAGAAACCTTGGGAGGACCAAGACTCAAAAAGGGACCCAACATCCTTGGGCGGCGTAGATATCTAAAATCTAAAAATAAAACTAATTTATCTAAGCTAATAAGTCATGGAGTCAGAGTTCAAATGGAATGTAATGCACATCGGCATTAAGTAGTCCGATACACAGAGTCACTCCCGGATCCTGAGTCTAAGCAGGAAAGTCGTTGGCAGCACTTTGTCCCCAGATAACCGGAGGAGGCAGAGAGTTACTGCCCTCTGGTGTGGCCCAGGTATGGTGGGTATGGAGCGGTTGAACATCATGTGTGGGGCAGGAACTGGTATCGGAACGCAGCTCGAAGAGAAAACAGAAAATGTAATTAGTTATTGATTAAGAGCACAGTGTCTATTAACAATCACTGATGCCATGCATAGCATCAGACCCTGGCAGCATTAGCTGTAGCACCATAGCTAGAAAGAGGAGAACCGGAAGGTAACACAGCCAAGAGGGATCACATGAGACATCGACAACCCCATGGGAGGAGGTGCTTGAATTTATACACCTGTGGAAATGGGACTGAATGAAACCCCTGAATTCAGTGATTAAGAGGTGTAATCCTGCTGGAAGTAGCCAGGAAAATGCTACACTGTGGTAATAAAGGGATGGACGTGATTGGCAACAATACTGTTGTCTGTAGCCTTTGCTCAGTTGGTATTAAGGGGCCCAAAGTGCGCTGAGAAAATATTCTCTACACCTTTACAGCACCAGCCTGAATCATTGATACAAGGCAGCATGGATCCATGCTTTCATGTTGTTCAGACCAAATTCTAATTCTACCATCTGACCCTTGCAGCCGAAATCGAGACTCGTGAGACCAGACAACAGTTTTCCAGTCTTTTATTGTCCAATTTTGGTGAGTCCATGCAAAGTATAGCCTCAGTTGCCTGTTCTTGGCTGACAGGACTGGCACCCCGTGTGGTCTTGAGCTACTGTAGCCCATCTGCTTCAAGGTTCGACATATTGCGCATTCAGAGCTGCTCTTCTGCATATCACAGGTTGCAATCAGTCTCTTCATTGTCCTCTGACCTCTGGCATCAACAAGGCATTCTCTGTAAACCCTACAAATGACAGTGTGTGAGAATCCCTAGTAGGTCAGCAGGTTATGAAATTTTTCACCAAGCTTGTCTAGCACCAACAACGCTTGATTTGGAATTCAGCAGGTTGTCTTGACCCTGTCAGTGGTCACAAAGGTCCAGGAGTTCAGGTGCTTGGGATCAACTATCCAAGGAAATGGGGATTGTGGAAAGGAGGTAAAGAAGAGAGTACAGGCAGGATGGAGTGGGTGGAGAAGAGTGTCAGGAGTGCTGTGTGACAAAAGGGTCGCAGCAAAAGTGAAAGGAAAGATTTATAAGAGAGTAGTGAGACCAGCCTTGTTGTATGGCTTAGAGACAGTGGCACTGACAAAGAGACAGGAAGCAGAGCTGGAGGGTGGCAGAACTTAAGATGTTGAGGTTCTCTTTAGGAGTGTCTAGGGGTGGGACAGGATTAGGAATGAGATCATCAGAGGGGACAGCACAGGTTGGAAAATTGGGAGACAAAATTCGGGGAGGGAAGACTGAGATGGTTTGGACTTGTGCAGAGGAGGGACAATGGATATATTGGTAGGAGGATGTTGGGAGATGGAGCTGCCAGGCAAAGACGGAGGGAGGAAGACCAAAAGAGGAGTTATTTGGTTGTGGTAAATGAAGATATGCAGGGAGTTGGGGTGAGAGTAGAGGACGTGGAGGACAGGGTGAGGTGGAAACGTTTAACTCACTGTGGTGACCCCTGATAAAGGGAGAAGCCGGAAGAAGAAGAAGAAGTCTTGACCCTGTCTACATGCCTAAATGCACGGAGTTGCTGGCATGTGATTTGCTGATTATATATGTGCGTTAAAGAGCAGTTGAACAGGTGTGCCTAATAAAGGAGCGTCTGTTCACGTAGGGCAGAGCTGCCTGTAGGAATTTTTCCCACACTTATTATTATGAGATTCACTTCTGTGAGTTTCTCAGATTTTTGTCCTGCCAAAATACAGAGTTGTCGTTGTGCTGAGCTGCTTTCTCAGCTGGCAGGCTGTACCTAAGCAGCCTCCTTCTCAATGCAGCGTTATTGTTGTACAAGATTCAACATCTACACACAATATGAACACACTCGATGGTCCGTGTGGGTATTGTACAGCTCCCATATCGGTTATCAGTTCGTAGCTTAGCCGCACTTGATCTTCTCTCTGCGCGTGTTTGTATTTGTGAATGCTCGGGGTAAATTCTCTCCGGCTGGGCACTCGCTCGCTCGCACATGCTCAGTCCCGTTTCTGGCGCCATTCTTGGTGACACAGCAGAAAGTGGGAAGCACAGAGAGAGGAGCTCACTTGCTCCAGAGACTGATGCTGAATGTGGGCTAATGTGGCCTTAAGCAGGCTTGGCTAATGGCTCTCCTCTGTGCCGCGGCAGTAATAACATGATTTGGCTGAAGCGCACCCAATAAACGTTCTGTTTCCCAGGCCCCGGCGATATGCTGCCGGCGTGCCACCTCTGCTCACGCTGGGATTGTTTAGTGCTCTCCTTCTGGCTGATCAATGCGTTGCCTTGCACTCTCGCCACCTTTTCTTTGCCTCTTTTCTAGGCTCTGGTGTCACTGAAAGCTAAACAGTCGCAGTGACACCGATCGCTGCTGACTGCTTGCCTTTTCGGGGGCGCAGCCGTTCGTGGTCTACCTAGGACTTGCTGTAATTGGACGGTTCTGAAACCCTTGTGCTGAAGTCTCCGGGTTTCTGTTTGCGTCACTCTGCCCGATTTCTCTTTGTTCAGGCCTCCGTCGCGTTCTGAACGACTGCATTGTATAGAGAGGGAAATGGGGGAGGGCTGAGGGCTTGATTAGGAAACCAGACCCAGGTCTCGCCTTCAAAGGAAACTGAAGACCTACTCAAAGTATTGATTAAAGACTGCGTCTTGTGGTCTTCACGTTGCACAAGACACTCCAGTGCTTTTACTGCGAGGGCAGAGCTGGGCTTGATTTTTTTATTATTTTTTATTTTTTTTCTCTGGGCCAACTCCAGTCCATAACTGTCTACACTATACGAACAAATGTATTTGGACGCTACTAGGGGTGTAACAATGCATTGTCGAGTTGGATTGTGTGTTGTTGATTATGATGCCACCAAGGCAGTCGCATTTTTTGAGCACCAGAGGGCGCAGTCATACGGTATGCTCTTCTGAGCAACAGCCATCTCTTCAAAGACAAACCACAATCCATGCGAGTGAGGATGAGCCGATTCAATGTAACGACATGTACTGTGAGGCTGGTGGTGTCTGTATTTTGTCTCCAGGTGCAGTTTGTTCACTCATTTTTAACTTCAGTCGACTTTTTGGTGGAGCGTCAACTTGATTTGTGCCCGGTGCACATGACTTAAGACCAAGATGAGCTACGTGATGGGTAGCTCGCACGTCATTAAAACAACAATGAGGATATTAGATAGACGCTGCATATCGCACAACCCTAATATAAAGTTGTGGTGTATTTTCATCAAAGCTGTGAAGCTTGCACGGCTGTGTGCTGTACCGTACCTAATCCCTTTCAGAGCGAATGAAACGCACGAGCTGCTTCTAGAACGTATATGGGCATGTCAGAGCTGGTGGGTAAGCGAGGACGTGGAGGTGGAGGCGGGGTTTGTTTCTCTTTAATGGCAGATATGCAGTGTAGAGAGGCCTTGGAGGACACAATAATGGACCGCCACTCTTACATGGCTTCTGCATCCACTCTTCCTTTCCATGTAGCCCTGCTCTCTCTCTTGCTCTCGCTCGCTCACTCGCTGTCTCTCCCGCCTCAGGGAGTTGCACACATACAGGATGAAGTAAACACTTTGCTATGCGGAAGCTAGAGCCTCTTCCACTTGCTGCCTATGTAGGTCACGTTGACTGTGGTTTTTTTTCTTCTCTGGTTCGCATGCCCACGTATTTTTGTTTCCCTCAGATTCAGCGGATGAGTAGGAGAGAGCTCGTGGCTGAGAGAGGCATTGATTTGTTTGATTCTTGTTTTTGTTTTTTGCTTTAGATGTTGTTAGCATGTTAGCAAGCAGCACTCTGTTTTAAGCTTCTTTTCCTTTCATTTTTTCCCCCCCTTTTATCATGAATGACTAGCATTTTCACCCTACAAAATCTAACAGTCCTGTCACTCAGGATCACGTGCACTAAAGCCTTGGACTCCCCCAGGCTCCTTTTTTCATAAAGCAGACTGCAGAATGAGCCTGTTTCACTGGCTGCTCTGCACCCACATGTATTAAAGATGGCTTGCAAGAGGCTTAGCTTTTCTCTCTTTTCTGTCCCGCACTAAAAAGCCTTTTTCCACACCATAGAAGGCTGCTCTGGGCTTTTCCTAATCCTCTATAGGTGCCGTCTGTGAAGAAGTGGAACGTCTCTTGTTCTTTCTTACTGTCCTACTGGATTGAAGTGGGTGTGGGTGTGTTTGTTCTTCCCATCGGTGCTTTATAACGTCGCTTTGGTCGTTACATCAAAAGGGAACTCACCTGGCACCTGTTCTCTTTTCTTAATGAATGGGGTCTGTTTGTATAAACCTCTGAGCAAACGGACTTCGTGTTCTCTCAAAACAGAAGGTTGTAAAAAAAGCTAAGGCCACATCCGCCCTGCTTCATCTGTTGTAGCAGTTCTTTACCACACCAGTTGTGTCTGAGTGGGTCCTGACCAGGCAGGAGGCACCGCCAAGACTTGAACATGGATCTCTGTGGTGGTGGACTAGCATATTAGTGCAGTTCTAGTGCCAACAGTGTGGTTTTCAGGGTACACATTTTCCTTCGAGTGAATATTAGTAACTGATGGTGTGTCTTGCTTGTCCAGTGGTGAATGTATTTTTTTATAGCGAAAAAGTGTTTGCCCCCTTCCTGATTTCCTTTTTTTTTTTTTTTTTTGCATGTTTCGGAACATCAAACCAACTTAAATATTAGTCAAAGACAACACTAGTAAACATAAAAGGCAGTTTTTAAATGGTGTTTATCATTAAGGGAGGAAAAAAAATCCAAAGCCTTCATTTTGTTTGTCTTCAGCCATTCAGAGGTGGACTTGCTGGTGTGTTTTGGATCATTGTCCTGCTGGAGAACCCAAGTTCGTTTCAGCTTGAGGTCACGAACTGATTGCCGGACATTCTCCTTCAGGATTTTTTGGTAGACAGCAGAATTCATAGTTCCATTTATTACAGCAAGTCTTCCAGGTCCTGAAGCAGCAAAATAGCCCCAGACCATCACACTACCACCACCATATGTTACTGCTGCTATAATGTTCTTTTTCTGAAATGCTGTCTTACTTTATCGCCAGATGTAATTGGACACACCTTCCACAGTGTTCAGCTTTTGTCTCGTCAGTCCACAGAATGTTTTCCCAAAAGTCTTGGCGATCATCAAGATGTGTTCTGGAAAAATTGAGACGAGCTTTAATGTTCTTTTTGCTCAGCAGTGGTTTTCGTCTTGGAACCATGCAGGCCCAGTCTCTTTCTTATGGTGGAGGCATGAACACTGACCTTAACTGAGGCAAGTGAGGCCTGCAGTTCTTTGGATGTTGTTGTGGGGTGTTTTTTATTTTTATTTATTTATTTTTTTGGTTGGCCGGCCACTCCTGAGAAGGTTCACCACTGTTCCATGTCTTTCCCATTTGTGGATAATGACTCTCACTGTGGTTCACTGGAATCCCAAAGTTTTAGAAATGGCTTTATAATCCTTTCCAGACTGATAGATCTCAATGACTTTCTTTCTCAATTGTTCCTGAATTTCTTTGGATCTCAGCATGATGTGTAGCTTTTAAGGATCTTTTGGTGTACTTCACTTTGTCAGGCAGGTCCTGTTTAAGTGATGTCCTGATTGAGAACAGGCGTGGCAATAATCAGGCCTGGGTGTGGCTAGAGACAGGTGTGATAAACCATAGTTATGTTTTAACAAGAGGGGCAATCACTTTTTCACACTGGGCCATGTAGGTTTGGATTTTTTTCTGCCTTAATAATAAACAAGTGTTAGCTTGTGCTGTCTTTGACTACTATTTAAATTGGTTTGATGTTCTGAAACACTTGTGTGACAAACATGCAAAAACAACAGGGAATCAGGAAGGGGGCAAACACTTCTTCATATGGTTTGTTAATTCAACAATGGTATTGGATTGATATCAGGTATTTACCGATACGTAATGTTTATGTATCGGTATTGGAGCTGAAAAAGTCAAATTTGTTATGGTGGATGTTGGTTTTGGATGTTGTATCTTGGTTGTTCAGTGGTGAATGTAGTTTTTTATAGTGATGGTTGTTATTTAAGGGGATGGATGGTCTCGCTATGGTGAGTGTTGGTTTTTGATGGCGTATATTGGTTGTTCAGTGGTGAGTGTAGTTTTTATAGACATGGTTGGTATTTAAGGAGATGGATGAGCTTCCTGTGGTGATTGTTGCTTTTTTGGTTGTTTGATTTTTCTTTAGTTTTGTTTAGTGGTGATTGTGCTTTTTATAGGGGTGGTTGCTGTTTAAGTAAGGAGATCTAGATATGCTCTAGTTATGGTGAATGTTGGTTTTTGTTGGTGTGTCTTACTTATTCAGTGGTAAATGTAGTTTTTATAGGAGTGGTGGCTATTTAAGGAGTTGGATGGCCTCGCTGTAGTCAATTTTAGTTTTTGACTGTGAACGAGTTTGTGAATGTTACAAAAATCCAGTCAGTCAGTGCTTGGTCCATGGATAATTGCACTCAAAGCTCACTAGTGTGCAGTGATGAGGTTTCAAACTTCTTGTTGATTTATCGCTCCATTGCTGAGATATGCAGAATGTTCCTAGTATGTAATCAGAGCTGTGCTGCACTTACCTGTGAATGATGTTAGCTATGTGAAGAGCTGAATATGTACTTTGCTTATTTTTGTGACCATTAACAAGATTTTAAAGTGTTCTTCAGGTACTCAGTCTTTCACTTGCCCCCAACCCAGCCCTGCACCACTGCTAGCACTCAGTATCGATGGCTGCATCTTACTTGTGACTAAAGATCAATCTTTATTGTTTGGTTTGGGAATAAGAGGAACACCTTGACTCGTATGACTGGTGACTGTCAACCAAGTCTGTAGTAGCTGAGAACATGCTGCACACCAGAATATGCTGATAGAGCAGCATCTGTGCCCGGCACACTAATTACAAGAGCGGGTTAAGTTCCGTTAGGGCTCCGTTCTGTTCCATTCATTCTTTTTCATATCATTCAGGGTTATGGTGAGCCGGCATTTAACCAATAGCACAGGGTGCAAGGTGTGAACCGACACGGTGCCAATCCATCGCACACACTCGCACTGGGCCACTTTAGACACACCAGTTGTCATGTCACATGCTTGTAATGGGGCAGGAAACTGGAGTACCTGGAGGAAAATCCAGCAGATGTGAAGAACATGCAAACTCCTAACAGGTGGAGTCCGTGATAGGAGACGAGCTGACCTCATTTGATTTATGACTTTCATTTTAGTCCTTAGACTGAGTCTTATTTTAGCCACACCCCTGCATTTCAGATCAGGAAGAGGGACTGCACCCACGAGTATTCAGATTGCATGTATTTTGAATGCGGCATGTGAGGGGTGATATCCAGGCTGGCAGTCGAACCAGATGTGCCATTTTGCCACTCTGTTCTAATAATATGAATTATTATAAAAGTCAAATCAACTCAAATCAACTTGAGTTGCGAGTGAGATGCAGGCAGAGGCCAGCGAGAGAGAAATAACGCTTCTGTACGTGACTGCATCACTCCTTAAAAGACACTTTGGTAGAGCAGCGGTTAAGTTAATAGATTACTTACCAGGCGGTCAAGTCCCAGTGCTGGTAATCTACCACTGTTGGGCAATTGAGCAAGGGTATTAGCCCCCAATTGCTTGGATTGTACGTTAAGCAAGTCGTTCTGGATAAGAGTGTTTGCTAAATGATTAAATGTAAGTGTAAGGCCGTTTCATCAGCATGTGTCGACTTGCATAGTGCACAGAGTTTAAGCCTTTGTTCTCCAAGCGCCGTTTGTTCACTATCTGCATCTCTGCTATCTGAACCAGCCTGACCTTAACCTTTTTACTGTCATTTTTTTTTCTCTTTGTTTGGCCAAAATTATTGTGCATCAGCAATGCAGACCTGTGTAACGCTTTCCTCAACTTACCCAAAGTTTGTTTGCATACGCTTAGTAATCGGATAACTCCAGAAAGTCAGGTTTTGTCAGTAATTTGATCAACGTCTGTCTGTGAGTGGGCGGTCTGGCTGAACTGGGTTTCGGTCCTCGTGATCTTGACTCGTGCATCCTTGCCTTAGACTAAGGGCAGAGCTGGGGGTTCATAGTCAAAGAGTCTTATGGTGATCAGAGACGTTGGGTTGCTGTCTTCTGCCTCCCGTGGGGTTGCCAATGTCTCATGTGATCCCTCTTGGCTGTGTTTCCTACCAGTTCTCCTCTTTCTAGCTATGCTGCTATAGCTAATGCTGCCGGGGTCTCATGCTACACATGGCATCAGTGATTGTTAATAGACACTGTGCTCTTCATTAATAACTAATTACATTTTCTGTTTTCTCTCCAAGCTGTGTTCCGGCAGTTCCAGCCCCACACATGATGTTCATCCACTGTAGCTCCAGTCAAGCTGCTTCCGTCATCAGATCCAGCCCCACCATACCCGGGCCACTTAATGTCGATGTGCATATTTCACATTTTATTATTCGAACTTCGACTCCATGACTTTAGTTTCGCTCTTAGATTTATCATCTACGCCCCCAAGGAGGTTGGGTCCCTTTTTGAGTCTTGGTCCTCCCAAGGTTTCTTCCTAGAACTAGGGAGTTTTTCCTTGCCACTGTCGCCCTAGGCTTGCTCAATTTGGGATTGGACGTAGTTATTAGGAGATAATCTAAACTTGTAAAGTTGCTTTGAGACAGTGCTCCATTGTAAAAAGCGCTATATAAACAAATCTGACTTGACTTGACTTATGTGCACTTGAGTAATCAGATAATGGGAAACCTCCGGATTTACATGACTCGGGCAATAATCAGATTTCTGCTTCGCCACCAGCCAGTGATCTCACAGACTTTTGAATATTATCTAATCAGATTATTTTGTTTCGCTGCCTTTAATTCCGTAGCACGTTTAATTCCGGGGTTGCAAGATCCAGCAAGGAAAATGTCTTTAGAATACGTGGATCTGGCAACCTTGGTGGAAGGCTCGTGCACATGTGTAGTCTGACAACGCAGATTGTAGTCGGGTAACTGGTATACATACTTGCATACTAACATTTATTGGATTTTCTAATCTGATTTCTACATCAAAGTATGCTGTATGCATGAGATAACTGCAGAAATCCTGTTTTCTTTTGTCTTTTTGCAGCCATGTAGCCAAGAAATCCTGGTTACTGTTCCAAACCTCTCCTGTTTCAGTCGTCTATTGCCTCTCCTGAGTTTGTGTCAGTGTTTCCGGTGATTCTGATTGGATTACTTGTTGCAAGGTTGATTCGGTGTCTGTTGTGAGGCTTTTGACGTCAGCTGATTAAATCTCTGGCAGTTTGACTAACAGCAGAACCTTGCTGCCTCCCCCCCAATCCTAGACTGCTGTCTGATATTAAAATCCTTCTCCATCACATCGAATCAATGGAAGAAAAATTACTTCGTGTTTTTTCTCCCGCAGATGCGACATTCCAAGCTTACCTTGTTCGTCATTTCTGCGCAGAACCCCTTGAGGATGTGCATTTTGTATCACTCTCTGGCATGGCACGGACCTCTGTGGGAGTTTGTCATTTATGTTCAAATGCATGGAGTTAAAACTAGGCTTGGCAGGAAACCTGTCACAGTTCTGTCATAAATACTCACTTTACTGCAGACTTTTTAAGATTGGTGCACCTCATGAGATGGGGCCTTTGTGTGGAGTACTTTTGCCTTTAGACATCGATTAACATCGGGAGAGTTGTGGGGTTTGTGTAGGTACAACGGACTAATGGGAGTAAGACAAGTGATCAGCAGTAGTGTACCTCTGAATGGGCCCAGTAAATCCTTGGATAGGAGCTGTTGAGTGCTGCTTTTCACTGAAGGATCCCCTATGGTGGAACAGACTAACCTTGTCGTGTCCATCCACAATCCATGTCACTTGAATGTACATCCAGATATTCCAAACCTTATTTTTTTAAGGGCGTGTGTGTTAGCTCCAGGTGCTCCTGTTTCCTCCCACAGTCCAAAGACATGCATTAAGTTAAATGTTTACACTAAAGTGTCCCTACAGAGTGAGTTTGTGCCCTACCATGCATTGGCGCCCTGTCTAGGGATGTTCGTGCCTTGTACCCTATGCCTCTGGCTGGGCACGGCTCTCCTGTGACCCTGTCCTGGATTAAATGGATACAAATATGAATGAATGAGTGTTTTTAGGGACATGACACTGTGCCTAAACATGATCATTGATGTGTTAGTGTGGTTGCCTCACAGGCCCAGAGGTCCTCGGTTTGATCATAACCTTGGAATCCACTTGTGTGGAATTTGCATGTTCTCCCTCTGTCTGTGTGGGTTTACTCAGGGTACTCCGGTTTCCTCCATCATGTGTATTAGGTTAACTGGGTGCTCTAATTTGGCTCCAGTATGAATATGTCTAGTAACCTGTCGTGAATGGCTGTTGGTGCTGTTGCGATGTTAAATAGATAAATAAATAAGAAATATGAACATTAGTTATTTATGTGCAGTACCAGGTCTTGATCCTTAGTTGAGGTTTAAGTGTGCGTTCTTCATTGATGCCATGGTGGCAAATTTAGCCTAAGCTCATTAGATACTGTTGGGAATTCTAGGTGCCTAGATACTAGGTGCCTCATAGCCCCTTCCTCACCCCTCTATTCGACCCCATTTATGCTGGTTGAAGTTGCGTTTGGAGTGCTCATGTACCTTCGGTGGGTCACCAGTCCTGGATGGGGGTCGCTGTCGCAGTCTCCTCTCTTCTCTTTTCAGACACTGCCAGTCGTGTCTGCTTCAAGAGACTAATGTGAATAATTGAAGTGATTAGCACCGTATCGGACGAGGCCAGCCGTAGGCCAGCGAGTGCCTACACCAGTGCCTCCAGCATGGCGAACATGTACCCTGGGCAGGGCGCCAATCCTTCACGGGGCTCAGATACAGCCAGTCATGTCTGCTTGCCGTCTGAACTGCCCGGACTTGAACCTGGGTCATCACGTTCGTTGGCTTTCGAATTGCCGCCTCACCAGCCGAGCCACCCACCTTGTTTTTTTATCAGATTAAAAATAAAAATTGGCTGCTGTACGCTTGTAAACACAGCTGTGTTAAACACTTGCTTAAAATGGTTAGCAGTCCGTTTTGCTCGACTGTTTTCAGTCCTGTTCTTCACTCTGTATGAGAGAGTGGAAAAGCGAGAGATTGGTTCCAGTGGAGGCAGATCACAGTGCACACATGGTTCACGATCTGCATTTGAATAAGGCCTTCTGCTTCGAGAAAGACCAGTTCTGGCTATGCCTTTGTTTCCCTAGAACAGGCTGAGGCCCTGCACCCCTTCCTCTGTTATGCAACACTCTTCTAGTGGGAATCTGTGTGTCAGAGAAAGGAGCAGACCTTTAAAATGGGGCCCTCTTAGGAAGCAAGAGGGCTTGGAGGGATGAAGGGATAGATCGTTCTTGTAGGGCATTCAGGATTGTGGGAGATGGACAGAATCATGCTGCCTTGACCTAATTCTAGAAGCGTTCATGGATGCATCATTGAGCCCATGTAGGTCTATATCAACAAACATTTTTGACATGATCGAACACATCTACCACTCCTCTTTCGTTTGCCTCATTTAATGTTGTCCTCACTTCACTAACAAAGACGAAACCTATTTGCGAGTAACACAAAACCACCGACAGCAGGCTGACGTGGAGAGAACCCAACCTGAGGCCGGGCATGTGGAGGAGCTCAAAATGGGAGCTTTGTATTAACAGCAGGAGGGTGCACAGGGTTCCATGTTCTCACACTTGAGGATTGACTTTCCTCTCATGCTCAATACAGCCCTTGTGCTGGAAGACGGTAGTCTGGTGATGATTCTATGACCCTCTGCTTACAGTTGCAGGGCCAGTGGTCCAGTTTCGTGTGCATTCATCCGTGCCATTCAAACCACTTTTATTTACTCTCTACTGGGTACTTTTCAAAGTTTGACGTTATCGTTGCCTCAAATGCCAACAACGCAGTCATGTCTCAGCTGTCCTGCAATCCCTTAATCACACACACTGCTATTTAAACCCCTTGTTTGAATCAGTTAGGACCAACCCACTTTCTTCTTCTTTCGGCTTCTCCCTTTATCAGGGGTCGCCACAGCGAGTTAAACGTTTCCACCTCACCCTGTCCTCCACGTCCTCTACTCTCACCCCAACTCCCTGCATATCTTCATTTACCACAACCAAATAACTCCTCTTTGGTCTTCCTCTCCGTCTCTTGCCTGGCAGCTCCATCTCCAACATCCTCCTACCAATAATATCCACTATCCCTCCTCTGCACATGTCCAAACCATCTCAGTCTTCCCTCTCGAATTTTGTCTCCCAGTTTTCCAACCTGTGCTGTCCCTCTGATGATCTCATTCCTAATCCTGTCCACCCTAGACACTCCTAAAGAGAACCTCATGGCTTTTAAATAGTAAACGCCAAAAAGTCGGTACTATTTAAACAGCATACAGAAAATTTCAGTGTCCGCAGAGTTCTAGCTTTTGCTCCCTAAGCTCCATTTGTTCATTATCTGTTATCGCCACTGCTCTCTGGTTCTGCCCGACTTGAACGTTGTCTTTTTGGCAAAATTATCGATAGGACTGAAAATATGGTGATGTGTGGGGAAAAAAATGTATCCCCCTTTAGCCTTAATGAAACACTAATTCTTTTTACCCTTTCGTTTTTGCAGAGCAAGCCCAGAGTACTTTGTAGACTTTGTATTACACTTCTGTGATAGGGTTTCACGTATTATTTGAACCATAACATCAACCGTGAGGCTGAGGGACGGCCATTTGTCATTCTAAAATTAGGGCCTAAATGAGTGTCAGTGCTTTCATTGTAAATGTCTGTGCATTATCAATATGCAACTATGAATAGGCTTTTCGCCTTTGACTTTTGTCCTAACTGGAGTGGCACTGCCACGATGGAGAGCATTTCCTCCAAATAATACAGGCTTCAGTAATGTAGACCAGTGATTAACCCTTATTTGCCAGCTTAGGCTGGGAATTAAGACGGGCCGTGTACTTTCCACTCTCTCGCTCTGCTGGGTTCATAGATGTCTGCAGTGCGGTGTTTTCCATGGGAGTGCTGGGCATTAGCGGGAGGCCATCAACAGGAAATTCCAGAAAGAATGAGTGCGAGCATGTGGTGGGAGCTGTGACTGCCCTTGTGATGCGCTACGGCTAAATGAAACACATTTATTAGGTACAAACTGGCTTCTTGAATATGACTTTGAGTTCATCAAGTGTGTTTACATGCACTTAATCCGATAAACTGCAGAAAATCAGATTTTGTCAGTAATCTGACCTAGGAGTATACATGCACTTGAGTAATCAGATAACGGGAAACCTAATTTTTGGCTACATTGTTCTGTGCTCAGGCACAGTTAGTAGTCGCACTGCTCAAATCCAACTGAACCTTGCCCGACGCCACCATTTCAAGTGCGCTGCACCAGGCACAACACGCTGCGATCACAGTAGTCAAACTACACTTCGGGGGTCAGACGTGCTTGGGCACGGTGCAGATCGCCTAGCATGAGCTCACCCTTCCTTAATATGCAAGAGCGTACATACTCAGGTTTGAGGAGGTTCACTATAATTACATAATAACCCCTTTTCTGTGTCTTTTCTGTACCTCTGCAGAAGTACAAACCAACCTTAACAGTATGTGTGTTGCTCTGCAGTGGAGCACAGAGATGATGGGTGTGAAAGCTGAGTGCTGTAATCAAAGCCTGGCTAAGGATGAAGCTTTTCTCTGAGGTGTGATGTGGGTCTTGATGGGTTTGACTGCCTGAATTGCATGCAGCTGGATCGCATTGTTGATTGAAGGTGTTGTCTTTGAGGATCAGAAGATCTGCAACTCTACAGGACAGAATCCCCTCAGTTCTGCATTTCGCCCTTTAAAAACAAACCCACCTCACAGGTGAGAGGTCTTTAGGGTTTTACTTCCCAAACTTGGAACGTCAGAAATCTTACATGATCACCTAATCACAGTTTTGAGGCGATGGCAACTGGATGATGCATGAGGTACAAATTGTGACACAGCAGCTTCAGAATTTGCATTCAGCATTTCCTTATAATTAGCAGTGTAAAACATTTCATTATAAAAGTCAGCAATCATGCATGTTCCTTAAGGTTCCTTACTTTCACTGCTATGCTTCTGTAATTTTGAACACTAAAGAAAATGATCACTTTTATGTTTAAATTATATGCATTTGGTCTTTTTAGGTATTACATTTACCAATTTATCCAGAGCAACTTAATCCTGGACCCTGAACCCTAGACCCTGGACCTTCTGGTCCATAGTACAGTTCATTAACCACTAGGCCACCACAGACAAATACAAATGACTATCAGAATGTACTCGGTGTCTTTCATTGTTTCCATTTAGCACCTTTATGATGCCTTTGTAAGCACTTTGTAGTTCTACAATTACAGACTGTAGTCCATCGGTTTCTCTGCATACTTTATTAGTTCCCTTTACTCTGTTCTCTAATGGTCAGTACCCCTAAAGAACCAGCACAGACCAGGTACTATTTGGGTGGTGGATTAGACACAGCAGTGCTGCTGGAGTTCTATGTTCGTTCACTGTGCTCTCTGTTAGACACATCTACCATACTACTCCATCAGAGACAGTAGCTCATTTGTGTTAGTCATCCTCTAATCCTTCATCGGTCCTCACAGGATGCTGATGGCTGGACATTTTTGATTAGTGGACTCTCTTCAGTCCAGCACTGACACTGAGGTGTTTAAAAACTCCAGCAGCACTGCTATGTCTGATCCGCTCAAACCAGCACAACACACACTAAGACACCACCACTGCAGTGCTGAGGATGATCCACCATCCAAATAGTACCTGATCTGTGAGGGCTCTGACCAAACAAATGGACTACAGTCTGTAATTGTAGAACTACAAAGTGCTTGTATTTGGCAGGTGGAGTGTAGAAACAAGGGGGTGTGTCTAATAAAGTGATGGTGAGTGTATATTTCTAGAATATGTACGAGTGTTCAATAGCAATGCTCATGTTAAGGCAAAGCAAGAGTAAACTTGCAGCCCATAAATGAGAATGATATAATTACATTACAGTGCTATCAGCTGTAATTAAAATTATAGGGACATTTGCTAATCAGCTCTTAGCCCACAGATGCACAACTGTGTCCCAATGATTGTGTGCCATAAATCCAAATATCATTGACTTCACCACTTAGGAGAAGCTGTGGGAGTTCATATAATAGTGTTTGGGACAGCTGATCGCATTTGCCCAGTGACAAAATGGAAATGATGTTTGGCTAGCTCTTTTATTTTAGCTCTTTTATTGTCTGAAAGCTTTTTGCATCACACACCAAACGGTGATCAGACATTCTATTGAGCCTGCTTCTGTCTGCATTCTCAGTCTATAGTTTTTGTGCAGTGGCAACTCACGGAAAACGTATTTTATAGGTTTCAGTTTGATTTTTGCGAACTATCGGCAGAAAACTCTAATCGGTGGCAATTTGTGACAGCAGCAAGTTTACAGCGATATTAACAGTCCCTAACGAGATGTACAGCCTTCTTTGGATTACCGTATTTTTCGGACCATAAGGCGCACTTAAAATCCTTTAATTTTCTCAAAAATCGACAGTGCGCCTTAAAATGCGGTGCTTCTAATGTACGAATTAATTCTGGTTGTGCTTTCTGACCTAGAACCGATTGTAGATGATACACGGCGCTCATAAATCTGTCAAAATGTTTTAGCACGGCCTTGGTAAGTTACGAAGCTTACGGCCACCGTAGTGCGCAGCATCGCGGAGTAATACGGTATGTGCTTCAGCATTAGGGTACGTGCATTCATTCATTCATTTTCGAAGCGGATTTCAAACACAACGCTATCAGTCACGCAGTATAACATGGACATAGAGCAGCTGTGAGAGAATTCAACATTAACGAATCAATGGTACGGAAGTGGAGGAAGCAAGAAGACGCCCTGAGACAGGTAAAGACCAAACTGAGTTTCCGAGGGAACTTAAGAGTTTTGTTTCATTTCATGCGTCTTATAACCCGGTGCGCTTTATAGCCCAGAAAATACGGTACAAGGTTTTGTTCAGGTTAACACTGTTGTGGTTTTTGTGTTTTTATGAAATTATTTAAAATTAGTAAACGTATTCTGCTGAAGCTTATACTGTCCATTTGCATGGCTGTGTAGTGCTTTTTTAAAGCAAAAGTTCCTTACTGTGAGATATAAGCAAGCAGCTGTGTGGTTAATGCAATTAAATGTTTTAATAATGTGACTGTAGCACATGTCTGTTTTTTTGTTTTTCGCTGTAAAAAAACAAAAACAAAAAATGCCTCTGGGTCCGGTGTGCTAATTTGCTTTTCTACATCTTGTTCCGTGTGAATCAGCCTTTCCTTTGAAATGACTTTATTCTATCAGGTCTGTAGTTCTGTGGTACTGTGTGGACTGGGGACTGTGGTAGCCTAGTGGTTAAGGTACTGGACTATGGACCAGAAGGTCCAGGGTTCAAATCCCACCTCTGCCAAGCTGCCACAGTTGGGTCCTTGAGCAAGACCTTTAACCCACAATTGCTTGGATTGTAAGATTGTACCAATTGTAAGTCGCTCTGGATAAGGGTGTCTGCTAAATGCTGTAAATGTAAGTGTAAATGTAGTTCCACCCTCCATGGACTACTGCTCCTTTTTTCTAGGGTTTGATTGGTTCTTTGGTTGATCCTGGTCCTCAATGTAAAGTGTATGGAAAGCATTTGCAGTGCTGCATCATTGGTTGTAATTATGCTCTGTTTAATTTCATGTTTTGGATAACCAATGCATTCAAATGGTTGACATTACATAAAATGGAGCATTTGGTTACAATGGCAGTTACTAATCACAATTTGTTTTTTTGCCCAATGACCAGCCACTGCAAATGTTTGACTCGAAATGGCACTTTCAGGAAAAACTTTAAAGGGTTGAACTCAACCACATCAGACAAGGAAATTAAATAGCGAGGGGATGTGACTAAGGAAAAGTGAAATAGGTGAGATTAATCTAACGAAGGACTGGGTCTGGAGTGTGTGACAGTTTAAGAGATGTAAAATTGAGTGTCCAAATCAAACACTTAAAAAAATAATTACAATGGTACTGGAAAGCTTGAGAAGCAGAAGATCAGCAGCAAAAGTGTTGGCTCTGGAACCATTTCACCATCTCCAGAGATATCAGACAAGTGATCCGTCAGCACTGTTCATGATGAGTTTTTTTGCAGTGCATCATTAATGGTGACATTTTGCTTGTGTTTGATTGTTAGGTTGGTGTAGAGAACATCCTAGATTTAGGTTTGTATAATAATGGATACTGTGATTACCTTTTCAAAAATGATTTGACATTTTCAGAGAAAATGATAATGGAATTAATTACACTGGTTATTTCTTCCATCCCTCTGATGGAGCGTTCTCTGTGCTGCGCCATTGGTTCCGTTCTGTTGAACTGATCCAGCTGAAATCGCTCTACACTGCCAGCATGTAAATGGGCTTGAGCTGTCTTTGATGTCAGCTATTGCTTCTGCGGGCGCTATTTGAACTCACTTGGTTAATGAATGCCAGTGACCGTTACGATGGATTTGTCATTATCGTTACAACTGAACGCTTCGTGAATGTGATTATATTATTTAACTTTATTGCGTCTTGCAATCATGGTGACCTTTTTGCTTAAATTTTTAAGGGCATACTTTGACCTAGTCGACCCTTACAGCAGCTGTACGATCGCCTGACGTTCCCATGACATTTTCCAACAAGGAGCTGTGCATGTGGACATGTGGACGCTGCTCCCAGTCTGGTATCGAATGACTGACACTCCCCACCCCCAAAGATCACCACCTGACCTTTCCCTTTTCTGACCTGATCCTCTTACCCCCACCCACTCCAGAGGCTACAGGGAGTCCCTGTTCCCCTGCCTCTCTAAATCCAGGCACAGAGTGTTCTTTGTAGGCTATGGCCGGCTTGCTGTACACTTGAGGCTGGATTGAAAGGCGATAGGCCTTAAGAGTTCAGCGGGTCTGTTCCTGCACTCATCGTCTTTGATTTTTCCCTCTTCTGTTTTCTACCAATTTAAACATGTCCAATTCCCCAGATAATCGCCCTCTCCTTCCATGTGTACGTGCCCCCCCTCTCGACCCAACCCCACCCTTTCCCTGAAGGAGGAGGGTCAAAGGCCAGCGATGTGCCGCTGTGTAACTTATGGCTACAGTTCTTTTCATTGGCTGATGGCAGACTTCAACGGCAAGAGTGAATCTGCACAGTGGAACGTACTAAGCTTGTTGTCATTTTGTTCCCTAGATGCTCACCGAGTGCATTTACATGCACTTAATAATCCGATCAGAATCAGATTTCTGCACTTATCCGATTATTTAAGTGGTCATGTAAACAGCATACTCTGATCTAGAGATTAGATTGAGAAATTAGGTAAAGCTGAATTTAATACCAGTAATTGGATTACTCATAGCATGTTTAAGAGTTATCCGATTTCCGCCGGTTTTCTCAGTCTGCGCGTTTGCACGAACATAACCCGACACGGTTGCCAGGTCCACAGATAGACTTTAATTGGCCTCTTTTTTCGCATTGACCGTGATCTGGCAACCCCAGAATTAAACACGCTACAGAATGAAGGGCGGTGAAACGGCTATTGGACACTTTGTGGAGACTCTGAAGCGCAGTATATACTCGAGAAAACAAAGTATTTGATTATTTAATATTGCATTTAGATTTTTTTAGTATTATATTATGTCAACTCGGAGGTTTCTCATTATCTGCATGTATATTTGTTGTTCGGATAACTGACACAATCAGATGTTCTGCAGTTATTACATGCACTTAATAATCATATATACAGGTGTGTATCTAGAAATCGGATTAAGAAATCCGATAAAGAGAGCTGAGTTCTACCCCAGTAATCAGTTATTTAATAGCATGTATACCAGTTATCCGATTTCAGTTGGATTTGGCAGTCTGCGCTTGTCACAGAGTGACTAGCGGAAATAAATATGGATGCTAGGTCCGCTTATTTTTAGAAAATTTGCTTCTTTTGAGATTATTTACACCGGCCAGGTGGGGGATTTTCTTTTGGGATTTGGCAACCCTGGAATTAAACCAGCACCCACTAAATATTATTGTAATTAATATTAAAACTTTAAGTTTACATCACATTCACTTTGTGAGATTATTGGTGGGTTTCAAAGTAGAAATCCGATTACTGCTCGAGTCATGTAAACCCCGGAGGGTTATTATCTGATTACTGAAGTGCCTGTAATTGGAGTACTGACAAAATCAGATATTTTGCAGTCATCGGCTTATTGAGTGCATGTAAACGCACTCACTGTCTAAGTCTAACGTCCATGTCCATGATCCCTCGTTGCGGGTGTCGTTCCCCAGTCTTTGGTGCAACCTTTATGATTAAGCTTTTGTCCCACATGTACATTTCAGACAATATTACAATAAAGTCCTCACAGCTACAGCTTGTTGGCTCTTGGGTCCTGTCACAGACCCAAGCTGTGACTGTTTCCCATGGTTAAGTTTGTCTAGAATTTGCTGTTTTAGCATCTTTTTGGCAGATTATCACATTCAGCATGAACCTCCCCAGTTGGATGGTTTGCGTTCCAATGCAACGGGGCATAACAGCTGTAAAAGAAACACAGGAGCTTGGGAAATTCACCAGATACCAAATCATTTTCCATGTCCGGGGGGAGTGGACTTGATTGGGTTGAAGTAAGGACAGGTGGCTGTTGTAAAATCTTACCTAACCTAAAGGGGGAACTGGTAAGTGGAGCATCTTGGAAACATTCGGGAGCTGAGACCGAGAGGAAGAGGCTTTTATTGCTTCCTCACTTGTAGCCGTGTTTACTCCGCACAGCAGTCGGTGTGGCCTCCCCTAGCTCTCTTATCATCTTCCCGTCTGCCTATGGAGCAGGCCAGATCTTGGTGCAATGTGTTGTTTTATGTGTGAATGTTGTTTCGGTCTACAGGTTTGGGTAAAAGTCATAAAGTTGAAGAGAATGCCATGACCCATTGCTTGCTTTAGATGTCACAGTTCTCACGTTGTATCTAGTTTAGTTGTTTAGGACAGTGCTATCTAAAGATGTTGGACTGTCTTTGCATTAGCGGTTAAGGTACTGGACTTTGGACCATTGGTGGGTCCTTGCCTGAATTCTAACATTGTATCCATTTGTAAGTCACTTCGGTTAAGCACATCTGCTAAACGACTAAATGACTGGATGATGAACTACTTCCCTCCAACACCATGTCATCAAAACTTTTCTTCTCACAGACAATTGTAGAATCACATCAAATAGCTCAGTGTTATGGTTGACCATGGCCATGGTTGTATGTCACTAACTAGAAGGTTGAAGTTTACATCATTCTAGAGCCTGAGAGTCACTATTTGGCTCATGAGCCGAACCCTTAACCCTCATCTGTGTGTCATGCATATTGCTTTTTGATTAGATCTGGGTGATATGACATCAATAAACAACTTTGCAAATGTTTTCCCATTTTTGTAAATGAACACTTTGGTGGTACCTGATTCACAAACCTGTTTACACTCAGTGATAAGTTCCACTTCCATTCCACTTACTGTATAGAAGCACGTTGTTACTTTGTATGGCAGTTTCAGACTGTAGTCTCTCTCTACTCTGTTCTCTAATGGTCAGGACCAGCACAGGTCAGGTACTACTTGGGTGGTGGATCATTGTCAGAACTGCAGTGACACTGATGTGGTGGTGCTGTGTTAGTGTGTGTTGAGCTGGTATGAGTGGATCAGACACAACAGTCCTGCTGGAGTTTTAAACACCTCGGTGTCACTGCTGGACACAAAGTAGTCAACCAACCAAAAATGTCCAGCCACCAGCATCCTGTAGGCAGCGTCCTGTGAGCAGTAATTGAAGGATTAGACGATGTGTATATTTATGTAAAAAGTAAATGAGATGTTATTTCACCCATTTGTACTTGACATCTCCTGAATAGCCAAGTATAAAATGTGGACTTGTCTTCCATGCCTTTCCAGCTTCAGTTCCTTCTTGCCAGAAGTTTAAGAAAAAACAAGTGGCGTCAGAGATGCTACTTCTGTGTAGAGAACTGTTTAGATGCAAGACCTGAGCCAGACATGGTTGCACTGCATCAGGGATGGCTTTACAAAAAGAGGATAAATCAAAAAGTTCTTAATGCATTTACAGCATTTAGCAGACGCCCTTATCCAGAGTGACTTACAATTGGTACAGTCTTACAGTCCAAGCAATTGTGGGTTAA
The DNA here is from genome assembly GCA_025084515.1 of Ancistrus triradiatus. Classification (NCBI taxonomy): domain Eukaryota; kingdom Metazoa; phylum Chordata; class Actinopteri; order Siluriformes; family Loricariidae; genus Ancistrus; species Ancistrus triradiatus. Next base: position 148,780 of record JAJAGP010001737.1, read on the forward strand.
GGGCCTTGCTCAAGGACCCAACAGTGGCAGCTTGGCAGAGGTGGGATTTGAACCCTGGACCTTCTGGTCCATAGTTCAGTACCTTACCCACTAGGCTACCACAGTCCCCAGGCATTAGGCAGCATTTAACTGTCTATGCTGGCAACTTTCTTCAAGATTTAGGAAACAGGATGCGTCCCATATGTGTACGAGTCATCCCATATTGCTAACAAGCAATTCGGAGTTAGATTTTACTATATGGTAAGGCGAGCAAGTAAACACAGCATGTCCTCAGTTTGTTGGGTTGTCCTTGACTTTTATAAAGCCTTTTATTATGTTCTCATGATCAACTACATCAAGGTACCCAAAGAAGATGCCCTTGAAGGCTTTTGTTTTCTGGTAGTTTCCGGTAGTGTGCTAGAGTTGTTGACCTAGTTGCATGAATTCTGATCTGACAGTTCACACATCAGGTTTGTAACAGAATTCAGGACCACATATGACAGTGGCAGATGTGAACTGAAAAGGTCTGACTGAATGTTTAGTTCTGTTCACACTGCCACGAAGGAAACAAATCTGTGTTCAGAATGGACTCACTTGCCTGCAGTATGAACTTAGCAATTCATATCTGGTACTGTTATCTGGTATGTGGCAGTGTGTGCTCAGTCTGAACAATCAGATTGTTGAATCCAGGCCTTGTAGGACATCCCAGAGCTCATCTCTTTGGGGTAGCTTGATGTAGTCATAGATGAGGACATAAGTAATTTTGCAAACTCGGGGTGGGCGATATGGTAAAAATATTGTATCACGATCATTAAAGACTCTCCCACGATACACGATCTTTATCACGATACATGTGATCAGTAGCACAGATTCTTAAAAAACACTGTTCAAATATTATCCCATACTTAAGTGATTTTTATGCAAAATATCCATTAATCCAGTTAAACAGGACTAATTATACCCCTTATGAAACATGCAGTTGGTCGATTAAGCAGTGATACACGAGAGGGAGTGACTTAACGTGAGATATTGGCACAGGTGTGCTGCGGCCGAAGAGCAGAACACCCGTGCCAATATCTCACATTAAAGCACGACCTCGAGTGTATTATTGCAATTATACAACAGTTCCGTTATCACCGTTTATTGTTCGATTTTAAGATGGATGACAGAAAAAATGATTTGTTTATCAACATTTTGCAAGGTAAAGTAGTTCTGTTCTATCAGGCACCCCACAGCTAAGCCTTCAGTCATAACAGTTGAGGAACATTCAGCAAATAAAATGGGTGGGGTTTACAAGGCAAGCTGTTACTAAGATCCACTATTCTACCGACTGAAGCAAATCGGAGTGAGATCCCGGTGTTCTAACCAAAGTCTAGGATCCCGTTTGATTCGTGATTATAAATCTGTATGATGAAGCTCTTAATGTTAATCTGATCAGTCAGAAATGTAAGAGCAGAGTTACAGAGCATCAGCACCTTCTCTGGGTTAGAGCTGGACGTACAGATAACAAACCTGTCAGATCAATGAACGCCCGATTAGCCGTGCATGGTGTTTAATGAAAGATGCAGAGTTTAACTCCAGCAAACGACGTCTTTGTGAGGGATGAAGCTGATTCAGGTCATTTCTGTTGATGGGACCAAAACTGATCCACAGTCTCGTTGCTCTTCAGTCGAGCTGTGAGTCCATTAAGAGCCGGGACGTTTGATTTAAAGTACGGAGTTCGTTTCGCTTTTCCAGCGCTTCCAAATCCTAAAGGTGATAAAGCTTTGGCTCAGGTTGGTCATTAATAGCTTCATCTTCCAAATTTACATCCTTTTCAAAACCTATAAACCAGTTATAGCTTTCGTTTCGGCAGTGTTTTTCTTGTCATTAATACTTGGCTGCTTTTTAGGGCGGGCATTGTTGCTAGGTTATGTGTGTATGCCGCTGAGTAATACTTATAAAGCATCAGTCAGAGTGCCATTATCGTCAATAATGACATGGCAAGGTCGTCTCTCAGCCAATCAGATTGCGGGGTCGGAACTAACTGTGGTATAATGTTCTTTAAGCACCGTTGATATCCTCAGAAAAGTATATCGTCTTTCACGATTTTCATATTCATATTCTCCACCCCTATTGCAAACCTAGTAGATAATCCAACAAACTGTAGGCTTGGTGATGCCACATATGCTAACCCTTTTGCCCTCAGAACCGGCTTAATATTTCATGGCATAGATTCAACAAAGTGCTGGAAACATTCCTCAGAGATTTAGATTCATATTGACATGCTAGCATTACGAAGTTGCTGCACATAATGTGAAAGATGCCATGCCACCATGGACTAAATGCCGATACTCATTCACATTCCCTGTTATTATGTATATGTATATTATTCTCTTTCATTTATTGTAGGTTATATATTATTGTAGTTTATTTATAAATACCGCATGTTCTCTCTCTTAATTTTCATATTTAGCTTGTGTGTATTTGAACTATTGCTATAAACGTACTAGTTAGGTCACTTGGTACTACTCCCTCTTTGAATCTTGGTCCTCCCAAGGTTTCTTCTTTATCTTTGAGTGTTTTCCTTTCTACTCTCGTCCTAGGCTTGCTCAGTTAGGGCTGTGGGCCTCGTTCGTTGTAAATCTGCTTTGAGTCAGTTTGACTTCACTCGAGTTGATGTTAGCCAGCGTGCCGTAACCTGCCTCAAATTAATGTCCTCGTCAAAGAACTTTGAAGACAGACGCTCCCGTAGTTAGATAACATTGCCTTTGTCCTGCCTCTCCTGGCTCCAGACTTGCATCCAGACAGTTCTCTCTACAGAAGTAGCCGCCATGACTCAGCAGAAAGCCATTAAAATCTTTCAACTCCTTGTCTTTGTTGTTGTTTCCAAATCCCGAGTTGCCATTCACTACACATGACTGTAGGTTAGCAGTCACTCTTATACTGTCCACTGGAGTTAGTACTTGTGAGGGGGCATGTCGGGTGGCTCTGTGCATGCCAGTTTTACCTGCAGTAATGAGTCCAGTCTGGCACCATCAGTGAGGTCTGATTTGATATTGTAATCCAGTCTGACTGGTAGAATTTGTTTCTCCTGCTGTGTGATTTTAGGTAAGGCAGAATCCAGAATCACTAATTGATGTTGCTCTACATTGCCTAATGAGATCATTGATTGTTCCGCGGTGCAGCTGCTGACAGTTTGTGTGTGTGTGTGTGTGTGTGTGTGTGTGTGTGTGTGTGTGTGCGCGCACTTGGTCGTGCTGTTTAAGGATTGTTGTATTTAAGGAATACCCCAAGCACAAATTTCTAATGTCGCCAAGTGTGTTTGGTTAAGTGCTAGCAGAATTTACTACGCTTAATATTTAAAACGAGCTGTGCTGGCTTAGTGAGGTTCTCACTATTTTCAGTGTGTTTTTCTCTCTGGTCTATTGTTCCCTAGAAAGTCTTGTTCTTGGCTGTCTTCAGGTCATGGGGTTTGAAAGTAATTTGGGCCAAACAAGAAGTTTTTATCTCAAAGTGTGCTTCCTTATGTGGCCAAAATAAACAAACACTGAGAAAAGATGAGTTTGACCTCTAAAGTTAGCTGGGAACACCCGACCAGCCAAACCTCACCCGCTGGCTCCCCCAAACAGCTTTTCTTCTCAGTTATCTAAGGGAGTGGTTTTGTGTTCAGTGCACACACACTCTCAGGATCCTAATGGCAGCGCTGCTTGAAGGTTGGTGAACTCTTTCTGCATCAATGGAAGGTAAAACCTCATCAGGCTTTCGCACAGGTCCTATAAGCAGGTAAATAGAACTCACAATGCAGATGTGTGCTTAGAGTCACTGTCTTGCTGGGATGACCCTTGTTCTCTGGAGATTAGGGTCATGGACATGTGTGCTGCTTTTTTCCTTTAGAATTTGCTGATATCGTTCAGAATTCGTTGATCCATCAGTGGTGGCAAGTCATCCTGGCCCAGATGCAGTAAAACAGGCCCAAACCGTGACTGATACTATAACCCAAGGGTGTTATCAGGCCGACCTTACTGAGGCACTGTGCCCCTCTAAAATTACAGGGATACAAAGTAAATTATATCCTGGATTGCTGAGCAGAACTACAGGAAAAGCCAGGCAAATTCACTACAGGCACTACATTTCACATAATGCCCTAGTATCTTTCCATATGATGGAAAATGGATGCTTTCAGTCTGAACCAGTTTGTTTCGTCTTTTTTCCCTCGTGGAGCAGTAGACACATTTCAAAGAAAGCCAGCCTTGCTTCAGATAAGGTAATGATAGAGACTGTGGTAGCCTAGCGGGTAAGGCACTGGACTATGGACCAGAAGGTCCAGGGTTCAAATCCCACCTCTGCCAAGCTGCCACTGTTGGGTCCTTGAGCAAGGCCCTTAACCCACAACTGCTTGGATTGTAAGATTGCATTGTAAGTCGCTCTGGATAAGGGCGTCTGCTAAATGCTGTAAATGTAAGTGATAGCTCGTAGCTATATGTGTAGTTAATGCTAATCTTTAGGTCTTCATTTCTCATCCATGGCAGAGGAACGCCCGCTTTAGTGTTAAATCACTTAATCTATGTAGCATTTAACAGGCTTGTTTTGTATGCCCAGTTGTGCCTGGATGACTGTTTGGCAAGCAGATGGGTACAGCTGGTATCCCTCTCAATAATGTCTGAGCCCCAGTATTACAAGTAGTCAAGAACACCGCTGCTACCACCACCATGTTTCACAGATATGTTAAGGTTCTTACACTGGAACGCAGTCTTTTCCTTTTTCCAGACGTGCCACCTCTCAGTTAAGTTAAAAAGTTCTGTTTTGGTCATATTGATCCACAAATCAGTTTTCCAGTAGCCCTTTGGCTTGTCCGCATGGTCTTAGCATGACAGGCAGCGATTGTCTGCTTTACATTCTGAACAGTGGCATTCTCCTTGCAATCTTAACTTGTATACCATTTATTGTGCATGTTCTCCTCATGGTGGACTCATGAACATTAACATATGCAGTGTGAGAGAGACCTTTAGTTGCTTAGACGTTATCCTGGGTTCCTTCGTGACCTCATGGACTGTTACATACTTTGCCCTTAGAGTGATCTTTGCCTGCCGAACACTCCTTGGGAGAAATGTCCTCATACCATGATACACTGTCTTAAATGTGTTGTGAAGATCAGACTTTGATAGATCCCTGTTCTGAAAATGCAATGGGCCGCCCACTGGCGCCTGATTGACAAACTTTCGAGCGCCACTGTATACAGTCACACCATCATAGGCAGCCTTCGGTGCAGCCTTGCTGCATCCTCATCTCTAATATTTAATTCATAAAGAATCTGAATTGTACGTCGTCTAAGCACAGGCTGCTCAAAACACATCCCCGCCTCCACACTCTCCCCACTCACTCACATGCACTAGCTTACCCACTCAGCAGCCGTGCTGCACCAAACTGGCTCATGCACACACCCTGTGTGTGTGTGTGTGTGTGTGTGTATTAATACCACCGAGCCTGCATCACCCGCCCCGCCAGAGAGGCTCCATCAGGAATGAGCCTTGGATAATGGGCCGTGTTTGCTCCGCTGTTCTGTCTGCCTGTGGGCTTTTTTTCCACTCTGAGGCATCGGATTTCCACCCACCGGTGTTGTTTACACCCGGTCTCCTCCTGCTGCAACAATTGCTGTCTGACAGCTGGCAACCAGAGACCCCCAGTAAACAGCAGCTAGGATTTAGACCCTCCAGACCCAGCTCTGTGCACTGTGGGCTGATTGGATTTGAAAGCAGTCGCTCACACACACCAGGTCACCTTTGGGGGAGGGGAGGGGAGGGTCGATTCTTCAGTATTATACTCCGCTGTGTTCAAAACATACATCAGCCATAACATTAAAAACACCAAATTGTTTCTGTTTTATCAGCTCCACTTGGGTGCATATTAAACACACATGTAGGTGCACTTCATAGGTCTTCAATTGCAGACTGTAGTCCAGATGTTGCTCTGCATACTTTAACCCACATTTACCTTGTTCTTTAATGGTCAAGAGCCAATATTGTTTGGGTGGTGGATCCTTCTGTAATTTATATATGTTTTTTAAAGTGCTTAGTCGTAGTTGCAACTGTTTCATTCAAGGGCAGAGTGCAAAGAAATTAAATGTGGTAATATGTAAAGGTCAGCATTTCATTATGTAACGATCCACATGGGATCATTCAGTCTCACCCACGCTACTAAAAATAATCTACTGTCAGTAACAATGTTTGAATTACAGCCTACATTGACAGTAATGCAGCTACACAATTTGCTTTCTCAAAGCAAAACACCCTGTAATTTGAATTCAATTTTGCCCTTTGGACCAGAACGCAATAGAAATGTAAAAACCTGTACTTTCCACGTTCGTGGACAACACCAGCTTTCCTGCTGACACTGAATAAGTCATGTCCTGTCCACACACAGGTAGTAAGTGCCTGGGACTAGGAGAAGCCGATGTTTACTGAGCTGAACTGAACGTACCATCAGTACCTGTGGTAAGCAGCCACCAACCAGCCACCATATCAAGCGCCATTTCTTTTTATTTTTCACGCAAATTAATTACAACTTGAGGTGAATTCTCAGTTGTAAGATATCCTGTGGCCGTAGATCATTACAGCCATGATGGTATTTGCGATAACACACGCCCTTCACTGTTATGTTGCTTTTATACAAGACTAAAGAAATCAGAAAAGTCCTAAAATTCGTGCTTAATCTGCTTTAATACTGACAATACCTTCCAGCAAAATGTAGGTCCACCACAAATGAGTTGTTGTAGGTAACTGGTGATAGACCGATTATTCAGGCCTATTAATGCCATTTTGAAATAATCGACATCCCCCGATCCCCACTCATGAGGCCAGTTTTCCAAAATAGTGGAGCAAATGCAGAGAAACTTTGTTTCCTGCAGCTCATAAACTGGGACTACCGAGGGACTAAAGCAAAGAGATGCTGAGATTCAGTGAGGGTGGGGCCGTTTATGAGAAGATGAAGACTTGGTTTCCAGCATTACAGCTTACTGCTTTTAACTGGACTTGAGCTTAAGAAGAAAAAGCTGCTGACACCATGTGCACTACTCTTACATTGTTTATTTTTTTTGTAAAAAAAAAACATATCGGTCGACCACTAATGGTCACAATTCCCTACCCTGAATTAACATCGTATGCCACAATAGGGTTACATAACACTACCAAGTAACGTTAGTTTGAAAGACACAGTGCAGATAAGTGAAGCTGAAACAAAAAAATGTACATAACTAACTTCCACATGGTCAGCAATATCGCCGCTAAGCTGTTGCTGCTCAGACTAATTGCACTTATCAGTGCAGCAACCAAACAGCTTTTAAATGACCCATCTGTACCTCCGTCCCACACCCATGACCCTACCCTGCATTGCCAGCTTTTCCATTCACCAAGGTATTGATTCCTCTCACGATTGTAATCACATCCTCTGCTATTTAAACCTCTTCTTTGAAGCAGCTGAATGGCAATTTACTCTGTCCATGTTGGAGAGCATGAGGACGTCCAATACGAATGCACAGAAAGATGTTTCCAGGAGTGTTCTTAGCATGGCTGTCCTTATGCTGAAGCTCTGTACTGTTTGCATTCTGGCCATCAAGATACTATTTAAACGGCATGCACACGTGTTCAGAGTGCACTGAGTTCAAGCCGTTGTTCCCCAACTTCTGTTTGTTCCCGGTCTTGGTCTCTCTCTCTCTCTCCCTGTCCCAGCCAGAGAACTTTCGGCCAGTTGTCAGCCTTTTACTGCTGATAAATGGTGTTAATTGCCAGTCAACCTATTGTGACTCACCTCGGCGGCAGTGTTTCTAATACTCTTCATGTCATAGTTCTATTAGTTTTCTATTTCTGCACATTCTACCCAGCAGTTTCCCAAATCTAGGTGAGTTTAGCTGGATATAAAATGTAGCTAGCCTTCTCCTGTCACACCGCTGATGGCTGTTCCCATGTGCTCAGCCCTAAAAGTTCCAGCAGTTTGAGCAGTGGGCTATATTCCAAGCTCTGTCTCTTGAATATAGAGCACCCAAATGGCATCTGTTTGCAAACCCCTTGCACCCATGATTGCATAATTTGATGCTTGTGTGTTTTATCCCTTATGCAGCCATGATGTGACGAGGAGCTGCAGGGTTCTGCGCTGTGTTCATTTGATGTGGTGTTCGTGTTCGCCTTTGCGAAAGGTCACGTCCCATCAACGTGTGTTCTTTCCATGCCCTTTGTTCGTTATCCAGCCAGAGTCGACGCTTATTTTTACTACCATCCATTACCCCTCATTAATGCAGCTGCACATTCGAATCTCTGTTTGTTCTCTTTAGGTACGTCTTAAAACTGCTAGTGGTTATGCGTGTGTATATACACCAATCAGCTATAATATTAGAAGCACTGACAGTGTGATGCTCTTGGCGATGTTCTGCGGGGAACCTTGGGTCGTGGCATTCATGCACATGTTACTTTAACACGTACCACCTGCCTAAACATTGTTGCAGACCAAGTACATCCCTTCATGGTAACACCATTCCTAATCTTTCAGCAGGACTGTGGTAGCCTAGCAGTTAAGGTACTGGACTATGGACCAAAGGGTCCAGGGTTCAAATCCCACCTCTGCCAAGCTGCCACTGTTGGGTCCTTGAGCAAGACCCTTAACCCACAATGGCTTGGATTGTAAGACTGTACCAATTGTAAGTCGCTCTGGATAAGGGCGTCTGCTAAATGCTGTAAATGTAAATGTGTTCAGGAATTTCAAAGTGTTGAATTGGCCTGCAGATTCTCCAGATCTCAATCCAGTCGAGCAGCTGTGGGATATGCTGGACCAACAAGTGCCTCACAACTTACAGGATCTGTCACAAATGTCTGGGTGGTCTTACGGAGTCTGTGCCTCGATAGGTCAGAGGTGGCACTTAGTTGGGTGGTTTTAATGTTATGGCTGACTGGTGTGCATTTATAGCATTTAGTGGACAACTAAATATTGTAGATGTACAATCCAAGCAATTCTAGATTTAAACTTAGCCTCATCCTGCTGGTCAGTAGTCCAGTGTCTTAACCCAGGCATTATCACAGCTTTGCTCCTAATCTGTACTTCTCTGTACTTTGTGTACATCAGTTGCGGTGTTAGAAGTTGTTGTTGTTGCTCGTGTTTGGCACATTTGAGTAACATGTCCTGCACCCAGTAAAATGTCAGCGACTTTTCAAATGCCTAAATTCTCTATAGCACCCAAGTGAAGTCCCTGTGTTATCTGACTTTCGGCGTTCTCCTTGCGGTGCTTCTGTTTTAAGGTGGTTGAACATTAGGTACAATCCATCAGTTGCATTTAATTAATTGCACTTTTTTCAGTCACCAGTTCCTCTGTGTCCTACTGTGCAGAACAAACACATTCTAATGACTCACGCTGGGCTTTTATTGGTCTGTTTGTGTGTCTGCTGACGAAGATGCTCTGAAGTGGACACCCTTATCCAGAGCAACTTGCAATTGATATAATCTTACAATGTACAATCCAAGCAAAGTAGTTATCCTCAGCTATACACACAGCATACACACGTACACACACAGTTTTTTATGCTTTTAGTGAGTCAGTTTTGTTCCTCTAAGATTGTCCACATCTGTTCAGTATCTGTTAAGCCAGTTCCAGAGCTTTAATATCATTACCGAAAATGGAAAAAGCAGGGAGTTGTGTGCCCTGGCTAAATGAAGTTGGAGCTTTGCTATTTACAACACATTTAACAAGACTTTGTTGTGGTCTGCTTTTAAGCACTTCAGCCTAAATCTACTTTGGCTGTCAGAGGAGCTGGCGTAAATCGAACCATCTCCGGCTTTCTTTAATTCATTTGCAGCATTTGCATTGTAAACTCGTCTTGTTACATCGTCTTTAGGCCAAGCTCCCACTGTGGAGATGAGATGGACAGGCTGACTCACCATGCTCGGGGCCAAGCCTAAGGGCACAGAGACACCGCCCTCTGTCCTGAGGGTCTGTGCATTCCTCACGAGTCCATACAATACTGTTAGCATTACCAGAAGCACCGAAACCTCAGCTTTCTCAAACCTTAGATCAGAATCATACTAACACAGATGCAGTGTGATGGAAACCAAAGTCATATGTATGTTTTAGAGATGGCCGTATTGGATCCTTTGTGTTTTCACGTTCTCATGGCGGTAGAATGGTCACTTAGACCATGGGCATACTTTTCATATTTTTCTTCCTCCAAGATCAACAATTGGTTTTGAACTTGCCAACCTTTAGTACTTAGCGGTTTGTGAGTTTTTGCTTCTCAGTTTCCCAGGCTTGTAAACACTTAGCTGGTGCTTGTTCATTTACAGCACGTATCATATTTCGTTTGTTTCTTCGTGCCAGCTCAAGTCTATCATTCTCCCTCCTCCTTATGTAGGCATGTTTTTTGCTAAATTGACCAGTTTTGTTTACACAGTTGGGTTGGTTTTTTTTGTTCTGTGAATGCTGTCTGGAGCGCTATGCCGTTGGATTGAAACGTGAGAGTTTTAAAATCCCCACAAATGAATCTGATTGTGTAAGACTTAAGCGTTTTGGAAGCTACCAGCATGAGATAAAAGTGCTGTACGGCAGAGGCTTGGAGAATTCGGGACATGCTGTAATTTGATTTGACTTGGCAGGATCTGCAGCCCACTTACCACCACCCATAGCTGAAGTCTGGATCAGGGTGGAGCTTCTGCCCTTCCCAACATAGCAGAGGTCCACTGGTATCTGTGTACTTTCGGAAATAAGCCAGGGAATCTCTGATGGTAACTATTACAGTTACTGTGCATACTCCCAACGACTAGCACTGAGCTTGCCAAATAGTTTGATGCTTCTTTATTTTGTACAAGTAGAAAGGATGAGTTCTGAGATTTGAGCAATATCTAAACTGTCTACTGAAGGATACCTGAATTTAGTCTAGGTACAAAACTGTTTTAGTCTAATGTGTATAGTGTGTGTGTGAGAGAGAGAAGCTTTTGTCAGCATGGCCTCAGCATGAAAACAATAGCCTGAATATATTCAGTATGATATTTATTACACTCAAAACGGGGCAAACTACCACCACAAACTTTAAGGCAAGTTTTATGCAAACCAAACTATGAGCCATCCAAGATTTGGCTTACCGCTAGTGGTGGACGAGCTGGCAAAAATATCAAGTCTTGACTTTCTTGGACTAGATCACAGGCCACGATATGTTTTTCATGTTGGTTTTGAAGACTAATCTGCACACAGCACAGCAACAGGAATAATTTATCTAGTAATCAAAAATATAGTTTGGCTGTAACAGAGAGCACTTGGGCTAGTCGAACCTTATTTAAAAAAACCTTGAATAAAGTGCACGTGCCAACAAAATGCACAATATAAAACAATAATATAAAAAAAGTTTAGTATGGCTGCACAAGAAGGTTGGGTCCATGGCCCTCCAAAAGTTTCTTCCTTAAAACATTTAGGGTTTTTTCCTTGCCGCTTTTGTCCAAGGCTTGCTCATTTAGGGCTGTGGGCCTAGATCATTGTAAAGCTGCTTTGAGACAATATTCCATTGTATTCCATTGATTCTGAGGTCCAGCTAGACCATGCATCACTAGGAGATTTTGGGTTCAGTCGTTTCTCTGTATTTTGTGTACACGAATTGCAGTGTTAAAACTATTTTGAGACTTGGTAAGTAGTAACTATTTTAATTTTAAATTATAGGATTAACTATTTTGTTGCTCATTTGACCGTTTTGTTTGGTAGCGTATTCTTGACCTGGTGAAATGCAGTGTCATCAGTGATCCTTCAGATGCCTTTGTTATAGCCGTTTGAGCTGTGTCTGGCTGAAGCACCCACATGCAGTCCAAATGCTATCTGACTTTTGGCGTACTCTTTGGGTTACTAACACTATTTGTTCAACCAGTTGCAGACTGAAGTAACTAAAGCTGATGGTAAGATGTGGAATGCAATACAGTGGTGCTTGAAAGTTTGTGAACCCTTTAGAATGTTCTATATCTGCATTAATATGACCTAAACATCATTAGATTTAGGGTAACAAGTCCTAAAAGTAGATAAAGGAGAACCCAGTTAAACAATTGAGACAAAAATACGGATTATACTAGCGTCTTTATTTTATTTATTGAGAGGAAAATGATCCAATATTACATATTAGTGGAGTGGCAAAATTGTATGTGAACCTCTAGGATTTAGCAGTTAATTTGAAGGTGAAATTAGTCAGGTGTTTTTTCAATCAATGGGATGACAATCAGGTGTGAGTGGGCAACCCTGTTTTATTTAAAGATCAGGGATCGATCAAAGTCTGCTCTTCACAACACATGTTTTGTGGAAAGTGTAATGATGGTACGAACAAAGAGAGCGTTTCTGAGGAGCCCTCAGAGAAAAAGAGTGTTTGATGATCAGGCTGGAAAAGGTTACAGAAGCCATCTCTAAAGAGTTTGGATTCCACCAACTCTACAGACAGAACAGATTGTGTACAAATGGGGGGAATTCAAGACCATTGTTTACCCTCCCCAGGAGTGGTCGACCAACAAAGATCACTCCAATAGCAAGGCGTGTAATAGTTTGGCGAGGTCACAAAGGACCCCCAGGGTAATTTCTAAGCAACTGAAGGCCTCTCTCACATGGCTAATGTTATGTTCATGAGTCCACCATCAAAGAACACTGAACAAACATGGTGGGCATGGCAGGGTTGCAAGGATGTAAGGAGAAAGCCACTGCTCTCCAAAAAAGAACATTGCTGCTCGTCTGCAGTTTGCCTAAAGGTCACATGGACAAGCAGAAGGCTATTGGGAAGAATGTTTTGTGGACGGATGAGACCAAAATAGAGCTTGTTGGTTTGGTTTAAAAGAAAAGGCATTTTGTTTGGAGAAAGGAAAGGAAAAACACTGCATTCCTGCATAAGAACCTTATCCCATCTGTGAAACATGGTGGTGGTAGTATCATGGTTTTGGGCCTGTTTTGCTGCTGCATCTAGGGCAGGACGGTTTGCCATCATTGATGTGGCAACAATGAATCTGAATGATATCAGAGAATTCTGAAGGAAAATGTCAGGACAATCTGTCCATGAACTGAATCTCAAGAGAAGGTGGGTCATGTAGCAAGACAACGGACCCTAAGCACACAAGCTGTTCTATCTTACCAAAGAATGTTGCCGAAAGAAATAAAGGTCATGTTTTGGATGGCCAAGTCAAAGTCCTGACCTTAATCCAATGGAAATGTTGTGGAAGGACCTGAAGTGAGCAGCTAATGTGAGGAAACCCACCAACATCCCAGAGCTGAAGCTGTTCTGTACGGAGGAATGGGCTAAAATTCCTCCAAGCCGGTGTGCAGGACTGATCAACAGTTACAGGAAACGTTTAGCTGCAGTTATTGCTGCACAGGGGGTCACACCAGATACTGAAAGCAAATGTGCAGGAATATAGATATTTCTAAAGAGTTCACAAACTTCCAAGCACCACTGTATGTATTGGTAAGAGGGTCGGCCCTGTCTGTCCGATATCCGATGAGTGAATGACGCCAATATCGGATCTGATACCGATAGAGTATCGACTACTATCTCTACTTATTGTGTATTTCCTTCTCATTTATATCAATCAATGCATAGTCTTTTCTTCTGCACTGCTAGTATAGCACTTTAATGTTTGATAAACTCAAATTGAATGAGTTTTTTTATTTGGATTTCATAATTTAGTTGAGTGATTTTGATCTGTGCTGCAGTCGACTAGTTTGCTACTACACTATCACTCTCCATTGTTAAATAGGTTTGAAATTTGAACCATTTGCGTGTCGTGACCAATCAACAAAGGGAAATTCTCTGCCCTGAACCAGCCTGTCTCTTATTGAAGCCAGATCTGCTCCCGACAGCGATGCACTTAAAATAAGGGCAAACATCAGAGGTTCACATGGCCGAATCGGATTTGCCGTGGCAGTTTGCGTCGCTGGTCTATTGTGTGCGATATGAGGTGCATGTGGCAGGCAGCATCTGCAGAGTGTTGATTACAGGCGTGTGGAAAGCGGTGTTATTTTTCATGACATTTGTATTGACTTGTATGAAAAAGTCCTCCCTTTCCAGCTGCTCGGTCTCTCTGTGTAATGAGAGGGCTGGGAGAGAGCGCTAGCTCACTCTCTCTCACCATCATGCTTGTGATTATTTTTAATAGCTACACACAGCACCTACAGTATGTCTCGGAAAGATTTATGTCGCTGTTTGATAAGCAGATTGGAAGGCAGAGAGGGAAACCAGGCTGAAGTCAGGCCTGCGGCAAAACGGCAGGCTTAAATGAATGACTAACTGTTCCGGCTTTTTCTTATCTACTCCTCATATAACACAGCCACTCTGCTCCACACACACACACACCATTTAGCATCTGCGTGTGTATGTGATTCACAGGCCGAATTACACCCTGCTTACATAAGCCAGTGTAGCCACTGTTTGCATTGGAAAACAGCGGTGAGGAATGTTACCTATGCACCCTTCACAGGATGCGCCTGGTGTGTCGCTCCATACAAATGCATGCAAATCTAATGGTGTCCTGAGCATGTTTTAGTGCCTGTATGAAAAGGAAAATGGTGTAAGTAGTCTAATGGGATGTAGCGTCATGACTGTCGAATGCTGTGTGTGAGATGTCTGCGCAGTACTGCTGTACTCAAAGTACTTTCTAGTTCCCGACAAGTAAAACTCACATTCTAGAGAAGGAGAAACTCAGCAGGGCTAAGCAGTATGATTTAACTTTTACAGTACACGTGACAGTGTCAGCACTTAGCGTTTATATTAGGCCATTGACTAAATTTAGACAATTATCATGATGCGAAATGGTCTTACAACACAGCATACGTTTTTGGTTATATAATTGTAGTATTTCCTTATTTTCTAATATCACAGAATTATTTATAATGATAGCTATAATACAACCACGAATCCATTATAAACATCCATTCCTGCATTTCAGGCCTGCTACACATTCCAAAAAAAGTTGAGACCGGGGCAATTTAGGGTTAGTAATGAGGTACAAAAATGAAATAATTCTAATATAATCAGCAGATGATTATAATCATGATTTGTTACAAAAGCAGCATTCATGGAAGGCCGAGTCTTTGAGGAGTAACGATGGGCAGATGATCTCCAGTTTATCAGCAGATGTGTAAGACAGCTACTTAAAGGTTTTAAACAATGCTCCTCAAAGACAGACTGGAAATGATTTACATATTTCACTCCTAACTTTTTCTGATTTGGCTTGTTTTGAAAACTGCATGGACGTCCCTGGAAAAGATGGTGTATTAAAGGCAGCTTATGTTGCTTTAAAATCTCAATGTACTTTTCTGCATTAATGCTGCATCACAGAAGTGTAAATGACCT
>JAJAGP010001738.1:0-33870 GCA_025084515.1 Ancistrus triradiatus
GAAGGACACCAGGAAGAAAATTGTAGACCTGTACCAGACTGGGAAGAGTGAATCTACAAAAGGCAAGCAGGTTGGTGTGAACAAATCAACTCTGGGAGCAATTGTAAGAAAATGGGAAACATACAAGACCATTGATAATCTCCCTCGATCTGGGGCCCCACGCAAGATCTCATCCCGTGGGGTCAAAATGATCATGAGAACGGTGAGCAGAAATCCCAGAACTACACGGAGGGACCTGATGAATGACCTGCAGAGAGCTGGGACCAAAGTAACAAAGGCTACCATCAGTAACACACTACGCCGAGAGGGACTCAGATTCTGCAGTGTCCCCCTGCTTAAGCCAGTATGTCCAGGCCCGTCTGAAGTTTGCCAGAGAGTATATGGATGATCCAGAAGAGGATTGGGAGAATATCATGTGGTCAGATGAAACCAAAATAGAACTTTTTGGTAAAACTCAACTCGTCATGTTTGGAGGAAGAACAGAGTTACATCCCAAGAACACCATACCTACTATGAAGCATGGGGGTGGAAACATCATGCTTTGGGGCTGTTTTTCTGCAAAGGGGACAGGACGACTGATCCGTGTTGATGAAAGAATGAACGGGGCCACGTATCGTGAGATTTTAAGCCAAAACCTCCTTTCATCAGTGAGAGCATTGAAGATGGAACGTGGCTGGGTCTTCCAACATGACAATAAACACATAAAAAGCATTTCAAGGTCCTGGAGTGGCCTAGCCAGTCTCCAGACCTCAACCCCATAAAAAATTTGTGGAGGGAGTTGAAAGTCCGTGTTGCCCCAAAACATCACTGCTCTAGAGGAGATCTGCATGGAGGAATGGGCCAAAATACCAGCTACAGTGTGTGCAAACCTGGTGAAGACTTACAGGAAATGTTGGACCTCTGTCATTGTCAACAAAGGTTATGTTACAAAGTGATATGTTGAACTTTTGTTATTGACCAAATACTTATTTCCTACCATAATTTACAGTTAAATTCTTTAAAAATCTTACATTGCGATTTCCTGGAATTTTTTCTGAGAGATTTTTGTCTCTCATAGTTGAAGTGTACCTATGATTAAAATTACAGACCTCTCTCATCTTTCTAAGGAGGAGAACTTGCACAATCGGTGGCTGACTAAATACTTTTTTTGCCCCATGTGTGTATATATATGGCCTGCTGTCGCAGCAAACAGTCCTTCCTGCAACTGCCTGCTGTTTTAGATAGGTCACTATTGGATGGATAATTGGATGGAAAATTTCTGCTCTCTGCAGCGACTGGATGCACCTAATCGCCCCAACAGGTAGGAGCAAGGTGCATTTTAGATTGGCACCCCGTTTCAGTGTGAAATCAAGCTAATTCACCAACAGGTGAATTTCTATTAACCCCTTTTACTCATGTTTATCAGCTGTGCCAATAATTGTGGAAAGGGCTATAGGTAGCTGTACTTGTCTACCCGAGAAAAGTAGCAATTCAGTCCATTACTCAGCTAGAAGTCAACAGAGTGATGGTGTTTACTTATTTACTGTATTTATTGTTTATTCTATCAAGCTTGGATTGGAGACAGTTTGTGCAGTATACCAACAAACCTGATACTGTGGTTGTACTTTGATTTTTTTGTTCTGCTTGATACTTTTAGAAAGTGGAAGAGTCTTTACATGGGGCAGAGCTGATTACGGGCAGCTTGGAGAAATAGGGCGAACCCAGGACAGTCCAGATACAGATTCAAATGCTTCAGCTTCCCTAGTGCCTGTGACCAGACTTCCTTTAGAGGTCAAGAGACTAAATGGAGCGACTCAGGTATGAGCACCTTAGTAACATCAACGGGACGTTCTGTGCTGTTCATACACTTTATTGACAGAGCTGTTACAGCATTCTGAAATAGTTTTTCTAGTACTCTGGTATTTTACCAAAGTTCCTCTCTTCCACTTTAAGACTGAGAAGTACCTGATAATGGTTAGTGCCATTGTGGAGGGGTACTTTAGATAGTAGTGTACGTAACCTACCAGATGGTGGAGACATTACTATAAACATCAGCACTGTCTCTCACATCCTGCCCAGAGACAGTGCTCACAAACGCTGAAGGTCACTACTAACCTTGGAGATGCAACTTCTGTGTATGTCTGTTGAAGGTCTGTTAAATTGTGCAAGTCTCGGTCATTGAAATGAGAAAGATACTGTGCGTGTGTGTGGGGTCAAGTTTATTCTTCGTTGTGAGGACAAAATGTCTGTACAAGGATTGGAAGGTCTGCCATTTTTTACCTTGCCTTTTTTGCAAAAACTGCAGATTTCTTTTGAAAAAAGATTTGCTGTAAGTCAGTGAGGTTAAGCTTATGATTGGGTGTAGATGTAACATTAATCAGCTACAGTAGTAGTATGCAAATGGACAGTTGCCGCAATGACAGAAAGACAAACGTGTGTGTGTTGGACATGAGTGTGGGGAATGCAACACAGTCAAATCAGATATTCAGACTCAGTTAAAAACAACAACAACAAATAATTAAGCACATCCTTTGCCAACGCACTAGATATCTCATTAGACATTTCAGTATAGCCACTAGCATAAATGCACTAAAGTCATGCTTTTCAAACACCCTTGTCTCCCAAAATCCACTAACAAGTCACCCCTAAATCTAACTATGCTAAAAGTCGGTACTGAGGTAGACCGCTGACTTGAAAGACAAAGTTTTTCCATTATGAACAGCTCCGTGATGATTAAGTATAAATCAGTTTCCACTAGGGTCATTTATCAGTTTATTGACTAGGCTCTTCCACAGCCATGTCTGCAGTAGGGAGAACATTAGAGGTTGTGTATTTAGATGGTTACCAATAGTAAGTGACCGCAAGTGTTTAGTGTGGTCACCTCACAGCCCCAGAGATCCCCAGTTCGATCTGGACCTCAGACGAGATGCATGTGGTCTGCATGTTCTCCCTGTGTCTCTGTGGGCTTAGTCCAGGTGATCCGGTTTCCTCTCACATTTCAAAGACATGCATTAGGTTAACTGACTGCTATAAACTGCCCTGCCTGACTAGTATCGACATAACCTTGCTCTTTTGTCGTGAATAGCCATTGAAGCTGATCTGACGTTAAAGAAAGAAAGAAACAAAAAAGGTCTATTGTAAGTTTGTCAGTTTTTTTGGTCTTTATGAAACAAAACAGAAATACACATCAACAAACATTACCAGAGCATGTCATTATACATATACATTCCTGAGTTAGAGAATATTTATGTTTAGTCATTAGGCAGATGCAGTTTTCCTGAGCTTCTCACAACTGAAATGGTCTTTCAAGGTATATTCCAAGCAGTAAATAAATGGAAACTGATGCCGAAAGCGACGTTTAAATAAACAAACAAACAAACCAAACCATAAAGACTGATATATACTCTGTTTCAAAGCTTTGGCCTAATGTCTGCAAATGTATAGTCACCATTTAGCTTTGAATGAGTCTAATAAACTGTTGGAGGATGCCAAGAAGTAGACTTCATAGGTCTGGGAGCAGAGGAGACAGATGTCCATCTTGTTTCTTTACTTTCTATAGCGCCGATTGCCTCTTTGGGACAGGGTCCATGAATCAAATCCCACCTCTGCCAAGCTATTCTTCCATTCTTCTTGCATTTTTGTCCACTCAAGCTTGACCATATTGCTTAATTTCCCCACCATGTTACTCTGAAAAAATAATTTGACTAAATAATAGGAAGGTTGATAAACTTTAAAACTGTAACAGACCTGGGTAGGTGTGAGGACTGAAAGAAATAGCAGAGCATAATCAGAAAGTTATGGTCACCACTAACTATGGAGACGCAGTTGTGTAAGGAGTGTTTATGCAAACCAGTATTTCAATGAAGTGTTTACAAAAGAAAGTTTGTGAACACTAGAATTTTCTATATTTCTGCATAAATATCCTAAAACATCATCAGATTTTCACACAAGTCCTAAAAGTAGATAAAGAGAACCCAGTTAAACAAATGAGACAAAAATATTATACTTGGTCATTTATTTATTGAGGAAAATGATCCAATATTACATATTAATGAGTGGCATAAGTATGTGAACCTCTAGGAGTAGCAGTTCACCTGAAGGTGAAATTAGAGTCAGGTGCTCTAATTTCAGGTGGTCTCCAAAAACTGCTCATCTGCAGTTTGCTAAAGATCACGTGGACAAACCAGAAGGCTATGTTGACGGATGAGACCAAAATAGAACTTTTTGGTTTAAAAGAAATGCGTTATGTTTGGAGAAAGGAAAACACTGCATTCCAGCATAAGAACCTTATCCCATCTGTGAAACATGGTGGTGGTAGTATCATGGTTTGGGCCTGTTTTGCTGCATCTGGGCCAGGACAGCTTGGCATCATTGACAGCACAATGAATTATATCAGAGAATTCTAAAGAAAAATGTCAGGACATCTGTCCATGAACTGAATCTCAAGAGAAGGTGGGTCATGCAGCAAGACAACGACCCTAAGCACACAAGCCGTTCTACCAAAGAATGGTTAAAGAAGAATAAAGTTAATGTTTTGGAATGGCCAAGTCAAAGTCCTGACCTTAATCCAATGGAAATGTTATGGAAGGACCTGAAGTGAGCAGCTAATGTGAGGAAACCCACCAACATCCCAGAGTTGAAGTTGTTCTGTATGGAGGAATGGGCTAGAATTCCTCCAAGCCGGTGTGCAGGACTGATCAACAGTTACAGGAAACATTTAGTAGCAGTTATTGCTGCACAGGGGGGTCACACCAGATACTGAAAGCAAAGGTTCACATACTTTTGCCACTCCCTAATATGTAATATTGGATCATTTTCCTCCTCAATAAATATAAATGACCAAGTATAATATTTTTGTCTCATTTGTTTAACTGGGTTCTCTTTATCTACTTTTAGGACTTGTGTGAAAATCTGATGATGTTTTAGGTCATATTTATGCAGAAATATAGAAAATTCTAAAGGGTTCACAAACTTTCAAGCACCACTGTAGGTCTTAGGATCCCAAATCAGTAAACATACAGTGTGTATTACATTTAGTTAGATTTTTATTTCATTGCAGACACTATGCACTCAAGATATTTCATGTTTTGTCTGGTCAACGCTGAAGGAAATTTAGTGCATAAAGGGTAAGGGCGCAAGGCTAAACTGAACTCCCATGATCTCTGATCCTTCAGACGGTACAGCATCAAGAACCATCATTCATCAATAGCTGATAGAACCGCATGAGCGAAGGCATACTTTATGAAATTTTTATCAAGCACTACAAAAAAGAAGCCTTATGTTAACCATGTCCAGAAGTTCTGAGGCATCTGAAACAAAAAGTTCGATCCAAATAATCTTGAACCAAATAAATGTGACAATCACAACAGCGTACTGTTGCACACCTTGAGTCTTGTTTGCAGGAAGAATGGGACAAAATTGTTTGGTAACGTCGGTGCCAAAACATATTTTAAGTGCTGTGAAAAGGAATGGCAAAATTACAAAGTGGTAAATGATTTGTCCTTCCAACTTTTTTTGGAATATGTTGCAGGCCTGAAATGCAGGAATGGTTGTTTATTAACAAAGGAAAAAGATGTTGACCAGACAATGTAAGACACTGCTTTTTTTTTTTTAGCATTTTCCATACTGCCCCAGATTTTTCTGATTTGGTGTTGAAGATCTGAAATAAGGGTTTTACATTTCCATTTAGTCATTTAGCATACTCCCTTATCCAGAGCGACTTACAACTGATACAGTCTTACAGTCCAAGCAATTGTGGGTTAAAGGTCTTCCTCAAGGACCCAACAGTGGCAGCTTGGCAGAGGTGGAATGTGATAGGTGAACCTTTTGGTCCATAGTCCAGTACCTTAACCACTACCACAGTCCTTGATTGAAGGGGACATGAAAGTGTGTGTGAGTAGATGTGGGAGAGAAAGGCTGGACAAATTTACACATAACTTCCATTATGAAGTTCTAAGACCTTCACACGCCTTAAATACATTAATCTATATATGCGAGTATGACACGCATTCAGTAAAACTGTGCCTTGAGTATGAAAATCAGATTTTGGGGAATAATTCTCTTTTCATGTCGGAGAGGTAAAGAAAGGGAAGAGCATAATTACACGTTGAAAAGAAAGTTAAAATACAGTCAAGCATGACATAAATGCTATGCTGCATTTATCTCCTGGCAAGGATTCAGAGATGTAGCCTGGGTCTGTCCAGTTCCTGTCACTGGAGCTCAGTATTCACTGAGATTCGGACAGATGACCTTGCACAACTTTATTTCGTACACCGTATTATATTCCTGTGTCTCTTACCCAACTTGTCATGGTTAATCATCAAATACTGCTGATGCCACAATGTCTTTGTTGCACAGTAGTATCTTATATACAGTGTATACTGATGAGAAAGTGGACAGAGAAGGAGAAACCTTCTCTAATTCTTGTTGAAAGCTAGAGGAGAAGGAGCAGAGGAGTGCAAATGTGGCCCTGAGGACACTGCAGTCAGCAGGGGACAACAGTGTTGGAATCTCAAGTTTCCGTCTTGTGATTATTGATGGAATGCCCTTCCCTAAGGCTTTATATTAAGCTTCATCTATAACTGTCCAACAAGGTCATCCAAAGGAAATGCATTTAATATGTGTAGGTGGTGGCTGAAATCTGCTCTTAAACCTTTACATGTATTGATTTAAACCATAGTGGCTTACAAGTGCTGCAATATACAATCTAAGCATCCTACTTGTAGGTGCACTGCTCCATGCCTGGAAGGCTCAGAGACGAGTATAATTTGGTATTTTCTACTGAACCTGTGAGTTCTGTCAGGTGTGTTTGGGCAGGGTACATGCCAAACTGTGCTGGAGTCCAGCCCTCCAGGACTGGCTAAGAATTCTACAGCAATAAAAGCTCTGCAGAATTAAGTATACACCAACTAAGCAGTTCTACAAACACATCACAAAGCTGTCAGGAAAATTGTAAATGCTGCAGTCATGATCTAGACACTAACATTCATTGAACTTTAGTTACCACTTTATCTTGGTCAGTCCTGTTGTATGGACACTGAGCAGATAAATTACAGGTCACTTTTTTAAACTTGTATGCCCTGCATTGGACTGGTGTCCTGCCCAGGGTTGGTTTCCACTTTGTGCCCTTTGCTGCTGACTGGGCCCCAAATGATTGGATATAGATATTTTCACTAGTGGCGTTAGTGGAGCTTTGTAAGGCACGTTTATTCTGGATCATCTGCTATGGTTTCATAGTTTAAGTATAGGCATGTCAGCCTACTGTTGAAGTATTCAAACTGTGAGATAATGAGCTTGGATGAGGAATTAAGTTGTGAAGTCTGGCAGGTATTGTCTGATCATCTTGACAATGTATAGAACATACTAGCAATAGTATGAGAATCTAAAGTCGGTGGGGGAGACCTTATAGGCATCATTGTTGGTGTGATTCTGTTTAATGAAGATGCATGCAGTGTTTTGGAGAAAGCGAAGTGTGTGTGGCAAGAAAATCTGTCTGCTTATGGCCAAGAGATATGAAAAGAGAAAGAGTTTAGCAAGCTGCAGAGAATGTTATTTTTTAATTTAGTAATTTGCAGGCTATTGTCACTCAAATGTTTTACTGTGCTATATGTTTTACATACTGTGTGTACTCAGTGTTAGGTGTTCTTAAGAAAATATTCATAGTTAGTAGTAAATTGTGTTGGGCACACATTCAACTACAACTTACAAAAGTTGGGATGGTATGGAAAATGCAAATTGTGGGCAGAGCAATCGGTATTCCAGATCTGTTTCAGAATAAATGGACTCCATGTGCTCCAGACCCAAGACAAAAAGGACCATCCAGACTGTTATCAGCAACAAGTATTTGGTCAATAACAAAAGTTCAACTCAATACTTTGTAACATAACCTTTGTTGGCAATGACAGAGGTCAAACGTTTCCTGTAAGTCTTCACCAGATTTGCACACACTGTAGCTGGTATTTTGGCCCATTCCTCCATGCGATCTCTCTGAGCAGTGATTGTTTGGGGCTGTCGCTGCGGCAAACACGGACTTCAACTCCCTCCACCAAATCTTCTATGGGGGTTGAGGTCTGGAGGACTGGATAGGCCACTCCAGGTCCTTGAAATGCTTTGTAAAGAGCCACTCCATCCCATTGCCCGAGCGGTGATGTGTTGGGATCATTGTCATGACTGGAAGACCCAGCCACGTTCCAATCTTTCAATGATCTCACTAATGGAAGGAAGGTTTAGGTTTTGGCTTAAAGTCCTTACGATACATGGGCACCGTTCAATATTCCCTTAACATGGGATCAGAGTCATGTCCCCTTTGCAGAAAAAACAGGCCCCAAAAGCATGATGTTTTCCACCCCATGCTTCACAGTAGGTATGGTGTTCTTGGGAGGCAACTCAGCATTCTTCTTCCTCCAAACACGGCGAGTTGGGTTTTTACTAAAAAGTTCTGATATTATACCACATGATATTCTCCCAATCCTCTTCTGGATCATCCATATGCTCTCTGGCAAACCTTAGATGGGCCTGGACATGCACTGGCTTAAGGAGGGGGACACGCCTGGCACTGCAGGATCTGAGTCCCTCTTGGCGTAGTGTGTTACTGATGGTAGCCTTTGTTACTTTGGTCCCAGCTCTCTCCAGGTCATTCAACAGGTCCCTCCGTGTAGTTCTGGGATTTTTGCTCACCCTTCTCTTGATCATTTTGACCCCACGGGATGAGATCTTGCATGGAGCCCCAGATAGAGAGAGATTATCAATGGTCTTGTATGTTTTCCATTTTCTTAGAATTGCTCCCACAGTTGATTTATTCACACCAACCTGCTTGCCTATTGTAGATTCACTCTTCCCAGCCTGGTGCAGGTCTACAATTTTCTTCCTGGTGTCCTTCAACAGCTCTTTGGTCTTGGCCATGGTTGAGTTTGGAGTCTGACTGTTTGAGGCTGTGGACAGGTATCTTTATACAGAAAACGAGGTCAAACAGGTGCCATTAATACAGGTAACAAGTGGAGGACAGAAGAGCTTCTAAAGAAGAAGTTACAGGTCTGTGAGAGCCAGAAATCTTGTTTGTTTGTGTGTTTGTACTATGCTAAATGCAAGTGTGGAAAAAAATGCTGCAAAGTAAGAATGGTTTTACAATAGATGTGTTAATAGTTTATTTGTGTCAATTAATATGCAAAGTGAATGAATAAAAGAGAAATCTAAATCAAATCAATAATTGGTGTGAATAACCTATGCCTTCAAAACAGCATTAATTCTTCTAGGTACACTCACACGAAGTCAGGGATTTTGTAGGTTTATAGCCAAGTGTATGACTAATCAATTATACCAAACAGGTAATATTGATCATCATTTTCAAAGTAGGCTTAGACACAGTCATTAACTGAAACAGAAGCAGCTGTGTAGGAGGATTAAAACTGGGTGAGGTACAGGCAAATTCTGCTACAAAGGTGAGGTTGTGGAAGATGGTTTCATGTCACAGGACATACAACAATGACAATACTAAGCACAGCAACAAGACACAAGGTAGGTATACTGCATCTCCAATGTCGCTCCCAGGCAAGGATTTCAAAGTAGACTGGGGCTTCAAGATGTGCTGTTCAGGTTCTTTTGAAAAAGCACAAAGAAATGGGCATGTTGGGGACCATAGAAGCAGTGGTCGGATTAGTGCAGCTGATGGAAGACATCTCATGCTTACTTCTCTTAAAAAGTGGAAGATGTCCAGCAGTGCCATCAGCTCAGTAGTGACAGAAACCAGTGGGGCCCAGGTACACCCATTGACCAAGTCTGGCCAGAAATTGTCTTCATGGAAGAATTGTGGCCAAAAGAAACAACCCCAAATACAGCCAGTGTCACTAAGAACTATCTTAGTGACTAAGAACAAGGAGTCCTGGAAGTGAGGATATGGACACGACAGAGCTCTGATTTCAACATCATCGAGTGTGTCAGGGATTACATGAAGAGACCAAAGGATTTGAGCAAGCCTACATCCACAGAAGATCTGTGGTTAGTTCTCCAGGATGTTTGGACAGTCTTCCTGCCAAGTTCCTTCAGAAACTTTGTGCGAGTGTACCTAGAAGAACTGAAAGCAAAGGGTGGTCACACGAAATACTGACTTAATTTGGATTTCTCTTTTGTTCATTCACAATTGCATTTTGTTAACTGATAAATATAAGCTATTAACACTGCTATGTTTGAAAGCATTATTACTTTGCAGCATTTTTCCACACCTGCCTAAAACTTTAGCACAGTACTGACTGTGGGGAAAACATATAATAAAGGTAGTATTAATAATAATTTAGTGGAATACAGTGAACTTAAGTTTTTTTTGGTGGTGATAGACTAGCTATTAACATTACCTGAAAGTCTGCACATAGATAGGTCCCCAAATGTGCACGCTAACTTTAGCCTGCAAAATAATACAAACACACGTTTCATATAAGTCAAAATTCCTATACATTTTCAGTTGACCTAAAACTCACTCTAACCAATTACACACTCACTAAAGTTCAGATAAAGTATAATTTATTGTAAAACAACTTCAAGTGTGGCATATTCAGCCGGCATATCAGGTACTAACATTCAGTACAGCTAAAAAATATATGTTAATTTAACGTAGGTAACTTAACGTTCCTCTTTGCTCTACAATCCAAGTTATGGGCAAAGGAAACTGACAAACCTTACAAATAGCAACTAGCATAGCTTTCGGTCTGAAAACTTTAACAAGTTTCCATTACCACAAAAACAAATTAAGATAATTAAAAACAATAATAATTTTAAAAATACTTACCAAATTACCACCCAGAGGAGAATGAAAATCTGTGGCAGTAGTGGTTCACTCCGTGGGTTAACATCTCACTCTCGTTCTGTTCTCAGACTGTTAACTAAGCGCGAGCAGTTGAATAAAAAAATGCGTGCGAAATTCAAAAAAGTTAACCACAACAATGTCCTTTATCGTCAACTATGTACATGTCCTCTAGGTTCCTTGAATGATTTGGTGATATTATGCACTGTAGAGGAAGAAATATGTAAATCCCTTCCGATCTGTCTTTGAGCAGTATTGTTTTTAAATATTTCAATAAATTTCTATTACAATTATTGACGAACTGGAGATCCCCTGCCCATATTTGTTTCTCAAAGACCCAGCCGTTCACGGATACCGCTTTTGTACGAAATCATGGTTACACTCACCTGTTGACATCACCTGTTTGAAATCACATTATTATTATTATTATTTCATATATATATATATATATATATATATATATATAATTTTTTTTTTTATTCTTTAGGGGGAGAGATAATAATATATATATATATATAATATATATATATATCATACTATAATATATTAATAGATATCTTATATATATATATACACACACACACACATCTATTATATATGTGGTGTGTGTGTGTGTGTGTGTGTGTGTGTTATATATATCTATATATATATATATATATATATCTATATATATATATATATATAATATACTTGTACTTGGGGTTCCCAGTTTACATTTACACAGATATACGTGTACAGGTGTGACATGTATGCCACCTGGTGTCCTAATACCTTTTATTGCAAACCATAATATGATATTGATATCAAACTCCTGAGTATTGTTAATACCAATGCTGAACCTGTACTAACATACGCAATCCACTCATAGGGTATAGTATAGAATGTGACTGGATCGACTGGAAAATATTTGTAATCTGATTAAATCATTTTAGAAAGTTATTGGGTTATACTTAATGTTGGTCAGTACATCTTGAAAGTACATCACTTAGAAAGGTATTCCAAGTATTTAGTGTTTCATCCAAAATCCAGGGGATGTGATAGAGACACACATGGAATTTCCAAATATGTTTTGATTTGCTTTTGTAAATCTACTTGGTTGTCTAAAGAAAAGCAAGTGTAGCTGATGCCAAGTGACAAGTACCACTTTTTTTCCTCTTGGTACAGTGTGTGTGTGTATGTGTGTGTGTGTGTGTGTGTGTGTGTGTGTGTGTGTGTGTACGTGTGCTAGGGCTTGCTGATTGTCAGAAGCACTGTTGGGTATAATAAGGTCTCATTTTCTGAAAGGCTGAGACCATAATTGCTCCCATGCTTGGATGTATTCAATGTATTATCCTGTGAGCCTGGATGTTTAGCAGGACAGCCTACTGCAGGTATTACTGAGATAGCCTGTGCACTATGGTTTCCTTACTTGTTGAGGAAGGGAAAAACATCTGTCTCATTATTCTGTTTTTGTAACCTGTAGCATAGCATTTTTTAGCCATTTCAAAAATCAAATACAGCAATTTATTAAAGTATGACACTGCACAATAATTTCTTTGGTAATAAAAAATATAAATAAATGTAATAAAAGTAAATAATAAGCAGAAATAGATGGTGAGCAATTGAAATCTGCAGAGATTGTGATGGATATGAAGATAAGTACCAGAACCAGTCCTGAAAATATTTAGCCTGAGCCTGAGTATTCTTTGCCAAACACGCATACAGTAATTTTTTATTGTTTGCATAGAGTACACTACTACTAGTCTATTATCCATGTGCTTTTTATGTTTTCTGATTATTTTCTTTTATCGCTACAGATTGCTTGTGGATCAGAACACAACCTTGCTATTGTTGGTGAGTACATTCATGTCTTGGATTCACGTTGTTTTGCATTTTCTGTCTGTCTGTCTTGTGCATGTGTGTATTACGTTCAAAATACTGGTGATTCTTGGGCCATCTTAATTAGTGTTGCACCATTGGTAATAGAGAGATCAAGATGCACTGATCTGGTTGTCAAACATTGGAACAATATTGCCCCTTTCCAATCTGTACTCAATTTTAACTTTAAATGAACCAAGCCAATTCACCCCAGCAGAATAAAATCGATATTTGTGTAAGTTTAATCTGGAATCTGCAAAAACCCAGTCAGGACCAACATGATGCAGTTGAGTTAGCTCATTTCCAGTTAGCTAATTTCCAGTTTCCAGTGAAAAATGTTGAAATGAATGGATTGTAAGGGGTTAATAGTGCTGTTAGCTGTTCAAAGCACTTAACCGAGATGAGTGATTAAAATAGCTACAATGACAGAGCAAATTGATGTTATCGATGGACTCCGTGATAATGAGCCTCATCCTGCAGCCTCGTTCTGCATTAACGTACTACATTCCCCTCTCAAATATGTGGAATCTATCAATATTCTGTCTCCACAATGGCGCTGCTCTGGCGTGATTTGTTCATCTTGGTGTATTATTTTAAAAGTCTTTCACTAATGAAAGTTGTTTACAAAAAAGGTCCTGACCACATGTTTAGAATTTGAGGTGTTTGAGAAATTTGGTCTCATTTACTTATTTATTTGCTGTGGCTTTTCTGTTGATGAAAAAGACAACCCTGGTTTTACTATATCGACAATATGTATATGTCGCATAGCGGGTTTCAATAACTAGTCTAGTGAGGTAGTATCACTTTGTAACAATAGTAAACAGAGAGTCTGCGGTTAAATGGAAGGACCATTATCCTTTTGTGTCCCACCTTATATTGCTATGATCCATAAGTTTGTTGCTATGGGAACAGCAATGTACTGCCTGTGAGTGAAAGCCATTACTGTGCTGTAGGACATCTTCACCTTACCTTAAAGGAAGGCATACCTAACTGTAGCTCAGCAAATCAGTTTGGCTTTTAGTCTTCTCACAGGCCTTGCATTCTCTCTGTCCTGATAAAGTCCTACACGGCTATTCCACATGACTGAAACGGAGCATTTTGAGGAATTATCCTGTCACCGAGCTAAATGTTAAGGGTTAAATATGAGTGGCTGTGGGGTTGGTCTGTGGTCGGTGTGTTGGTAGGCAGTACTTTGGGTGGACTGTAATGTGAACACTGGAATGAGAGACGATGAGTAAGAAATCTGAGATAACGAATCTCCTCTTGTGAAAATCAAGCCGATGTTGGGTTGCCGTGACAACAGGGCAGTTATGTAACAGTGTTGCCAAGGCACGTGTTTCCTTCACAGTACAGACTTAACCACGCCCATCATCGGCATTAACTCGCAGCTTAATATCCAGTAAGCTTCAGTCATTCAGGCAGAATTTTTTGATTGGCAAGCCGTAGTGCATGTTAGTGAAGTAGTTCCCTATAGAAGCACCAGTCAGCAGATAAATGGGTTCACAAACTTTCAAGCACCACTGTTTGACCTAAAACATCATCAGATTTTCACACAAGTCCTAAAAGTAGATAAACAGAACCCAGTCAAACAAATGACCCCCCTGTGCAGCAATAACTGCAACTAAACGTTTCCTGTAACTTTAAATAAAACAGGGTGCCCACTCACACCTGATTGTCATCCCATTGACTGAAAACACCTGACTTTAATTTCACCTTCAAATTAACTGCTAACCCTAGAGGTTCACATACTTTTGCCACTCACTTATATGTAATATTGGATCATTTTCCTCAATAAATAAATGACCAAGTATAATATTTTTGTCTGATTTGTTTAACTGGGTTCTCTTTATCTACTTTTAGGACTTGTGTGAAAATCTGATGAAGTTTTAGGTCATATTTATGCAGAAATATAGAAAATTCTGAAGGGTTCACAAACTTTCAAGCACCACGATATATATATATATATATATATATATATATATATATATATATATATATATATATATATACCAACTGTTCTTTATGCTTATTTTTAAGATCTGATGTAGGTATTACTACTTTGTTTACTCACATCAGAGTTGTTGATATAGAAGTAATTAATGCATGTCTGCTGAACAGGTGTTATATGTAGCCATGGCATAAGTGTTTGTTTGTATGTTTTCTTAGGGGATCAGGTCCTTTCCTGGGGCTGGAATGAGCACGGGATGTGTGGAGATGGTTCCTTATGTGACATCACACAACCACAGCCAGTCCCTGCCCTCCGGAATACCAAACCTCTCTTGATTGGCTGTGGAGCTGGACATTCCATGGCACTATGTTGTAAATAGGTTGTAAATTCTAGGTACTTAAAAAAAACTTGCAGTCTTCAACTTTGAAAGTCTTCTATGTTTGTCTTTTTTTCATACTACACATGTAAATGCATATGATATAAGATCCCCAAGACAACAACAGCTAATTCCTGTTTAGCCACATTTGGTCATGAGCTTTTATATAACTATGCAGTATGTTGATTTATTAATATGTGCTCACTAACCCCATGTCATTAAGAGCAATAAACTCCATTCATATATGGAAGGTTATGAAAAGGCCTTGTGGTTAATTAGATGAATCTTGTACTGAGCATATGGGAGGAATCAATCTTTTAGATTTCTCTTTTAACCCATATTTTGCATGGTTGCAAATATATTGTGATACAAATCAAATCATAATATATGTATATAATATATTCATATAAAATACACTCATTGAAAAAAAATTAAAAATAACGCACCCAGATAGAAATGTTGGATTGCAGCAAACTCCGCATGCAGATATGTAAATGATTACAGGTGTGGTCTGATTAGACACTGGGTTTTGCTACAAGGGGTTGTAAAAGTGCTTCCCCTGCTGCTCTATAAAAAGGCTCTCAGAGGTTACTTTTGGGTATGGTACCTCTTGGTGAGAGATCATTGACTGCTAGACATGCCTCTACGTTACACTCAAAGACATTTTGCCCAGTTGACAGACTTTGAGAGGGGGCACATCACTGGACTGAGAGAAGCAGTATGGTGATTTTGATTAATTGCCCGCCATCTAGGCTGTTCTGACCTAACTGTTAGGAGATGTTGGAAGCAGTGGTTCTGTGAAGAACATGCAAACACGCGGGCGAACGTTCTCCGGATGGCCCAGACAGACCACCAGTAGAGAGGATTGTTTGATCTGCCAACAAGCACGAGCAGCTCCCACAGTTTCCTTGTCCACCATCCAGACACAGGTGGCACCTTCACTACACACCCCTGTCTCTGCCCGGACCATTTCCAGGTGCTTAGCAGAAGGAAATTGGTTGTCACGGTGCCCATTATGTGTCGTGCCATTGACCGGCAGCTACCATTGCCTACGTTTGCAGTGGTGTCGTGAACAAGAAACCTGGACTGCTGTGGATGGAACCGTATCGTCTTTAGTGACGAATCCAGATTCTGTTTGGGACTCGATGATAGCCGGGTTTGAGGATGGAGGCCTTATTGTGAGTGCTGCTGGTGTGATGATCTGGGAAGCCATCGAATACGACAGTCGGCCACCCCAATAGTGATACGAGGGACACTAACAGTTCAGCAAAATGTTCAGGACATCCCACGGCAACATTGCCCCTCTTGTCAGCAACAGGGGTTTCCCTGGAATGTCTCTGCCAGATTGCAACACTTCCTTGGCCTGCCCGGTCACCAAAATTATTGCCAATTGAGTATCTCATCTTGTATCCAGGCTAGATCTGGCCCAACAGGGTACTTGAGCCTCCTTTCAATTTATCCCCAGTTTTCCCCAATAAACTTATTCTTTTGCTCTAATATTGTAATCACTTACATACATCATCATTAAATTCATACATATAAAGTTTCATTTGATTCCAACAACTCCTTCTTGGTGAGGTTTTTTTTTGTCAATGACTGTATAATAATATACGATATTGTGTATTCATAATTTAATATTTCAGTAATTAATATTTTATTGAATCTTCTGTAACTGTAGCCTTTGATAACAGTGCCTTTTCTCACAAAAAAAACAGGTAGAAACTTTTCTCTGTAGAACACAACACACAAAAGACATGATTCATGTTTTTTTTTTTTTTATTATCATTTAGTTTTTTCTTTGTATTTTTTCCTCAGGAAAAAAAGACACAATTTTGCTTCAACAAATCATTAATGAAACAGCATCTTTTGCTTTGAAGAACTAATCACAGTATGCACTGCATGGTGCATGAAACATATACAGGACATCTCACAGTACAACACAAACAGTGGCGAGGTCTGGGTCACTGCAGTGACAAAGAGGATGTCAGTTCCCCCTGGCAGACAGCTCACTCAAGTCCTTATTCAGCTACTGGAAATGAATGAGTCACCATTTAACTCAAATTTAAACAGTTACTGTTATAATGTGTTATATCATGTTACATCAGATCAACAAACTGACATGACAGCAGCAAAGGCAGAGCTGTTCATCGCCTCATTTGTGTTTTGCTTCTCAAGTAGTCTTGTATTCTTAAACCTCTTATCATTGACTCTTATTCGTGCTCTTGTGGTGTCTGCTGTACAAATAGTCCAGCATATTGAAAGGGTTGATGTAGACACCCCCAAAGATATGACTGGCAGTGTTGTAGGTTGGTCCCAAAAAACTGGGCAAACTGTACATTTTCACAACAATGAAAAATTAAATATTAGAATAAGCTTAAGACACAGTATAGTTTCCGTTCTGTTATTCACCTCTCTTTTAAAAACCCTGTATGGTTCTGGTGTTGCTATAGATAAAAGAGTGTAGTTGTTGCTTGTTGTGCTGGATTGTTGAGCAAAAAGGTTCGGTCTTAAAGTAGTTTCTGCCTGACACACAGAACTATCCCGACAGCCTACAGCCTGTCAAATGACAGACTAGGTATCAACAGCTAACAAGGCATTTTCTTAAAAGGTTCAAAAAGCCTAGAAGTTCAGTTCACATAAGAAGTTTGGTCCTCTTGTTGTTTAAGCCAAACTAGATGTTTAATTAAATTTCACAAGCTAGAGTTATAAGCCAATGCGTAAGCTACAGACGCTTTCAAAGGCTGTGCTGTTCTAATGAAGTTAACAGTTAAACAGGTGCGAAAAGTGCAAAATCCATTTACTAAACAGTCGCTACGATAGTACAAAAAAAGAGAAAAATGTTACTTTGCGTTCTTATTTTCTCCCTACTTGGACATGACTGGAGAGTGTAGCCCTGATTTACTAAGTCCTTCAATGTGTAAAACCATGTGCACATATAATGTCACCAGTATAAATAAATGATAGCTGAATTACTCTCTGAGTCTTTAGATTGGTGTATTGGAGAATATATGTTGGTGAATTTAGGCCTTTTTATTTTAAAGAGCAATATACAGGGTGGGATCAATGCAAATAGGTTCATTTTGCACATGCAATATGATTTACTGAGAATAAGAATCTTGCCTCCTGTTGGTATTGTTTGGTCCATCTTCCTTCATTCATACCAATATGGATCTGCCATATTGGGTAAGAGTGTGGAGTTTGTCCCCTTAGCTGCTACAATAGCCTCCATTTTCTCAGAAGGCATTAAACTGGATTTTGGAACATGACTGTGAGGTAAGGCACTGATGTTGGACAATAATTCCTGGCTTAGATTTGGCATCCCAATTAATCTTAGTTATCTGATGGCTCTGTGTAAGTCAGCTAAGTTCTACATCAAATCAGTTGCAAAGGCAGGCAGGGACGAAAGTTGATGGACTGAATTGTTGGTCAGATTGAAACCTGTACTGTAATGAAACTGTAATATGGAGTCACTGAAGTGATACATACAACCCATTCTATTGCCGGTTCTTCATATTATAAACTTGTTAGCAGTGAATATGGCTGACATAACAGATTTCTAATTATAAGGAGGAACTACATACTTTTAGCCAGACACTTTCTGACTGTATAATAATGTTATGGAGGATCCCTTTAATAACTATCAGCAATTTCAATTGGATAAGATATTCAGTTACACAAATGGAATTGTATACAATTTGTACAAAACAAAGTAAATATAATATAGAGGTAATCAAATAGATTTATTTTAAAACTATTGAAAATGTAATTCTCCTTAGTATTGTTGAATCAATATCTGTTTACATTATTGTGTATTGTTCATCACTGCCAATCAGTTCTTCTTTCAATTCATAGTGGGTTTTTGCCCAAAAAATAGACATAAAAGGAGTGACTGTCAGTTCAGGTAAATTATTAGCTCAGATTCATACACTGATTTAGTTGTTAACCAGTTGATGGGGAGCATGAATCTCATTCATGACTAAAATACTGCTGAATTTGAAAGCAAGTCATAATCAATGACCGTTTAAAAGCACTGACAGATCAAGTTAACAAATATATGCTTATTGGGTTGATTCGATTTTGGAAATGAACTGCTTTGTGTTTTCAGTTTATCTTTAATGAAGGACATGGACATTAGCAGTCCTAATTTTAATACTTCACAATTTGTTTACTTTATCATTTCTTAAGTCAACCAGTGACTGGATAGTTTATTTAATATTCTAAATGTGTGACTTCATGGTTAGAACAGCAAGAATAGCAAGTTCTCACAATAGCGAACACTGCATTATATAAAATATACATATACACAACATGAGAACATCTTGGTCATGACTGAAAGAGTCACTGATTCAGATACTACCCAAACTGAACAAAAGATGGGAATTCTCAACCAGTGACAGACTAATGGTTATTTGCTAAAGCTATGGTCTCTCAGTCTTGTGTCCAATCCAAATTAGGTTAATTATTGCAAAGGCAGTCAGCAGCAAATACAGAAAGGTCATGACTGAGGACTTCTGTAACACACCCTAACTAGGCTCATATGTAACATACGTCTTCCGTTAAGTTCATAACTTACTAAGATCGATCATTTTTGGGAAACGTACACAACACTTTTTAACTTATTTGGGACCTTAGTAAATCAGGGCCTATCTGTGTAATCACTTACAGTGAAAAGTATTGGCGCGACATCTTACAACATTAAACGTAGGCACACCGAAAACGCAAATATTTTACTCAGTCACCTTTTAGATGCACCAGCACAGAAAAAGCACTATATACAACACCGACAAATGCACATGACCCACAAAACAATAGGCACTTCACACAGTACAACAGCACAATAATCAGTCACAGAACAGAGATACATATGACTGAGCAACAACAGCTTCTCTGTGCTACATCTACGCTGAGTTTGTGTCTGAGCACACCGAACTAACGCTGATCTACTGTACACGCGCGCACACACTCACACAAATACGTACACGCGCTTACATCCACATGCGCTTACAAACACGCTACAGCACTATCAGGTGGGAGATGTGGCTTTATGGTTGACACACATAGTGGTTGGCACACCATGGTTCATAACACACACTGACTCTGCTGGTTGTCTGCTTCGGCTCGCTCGCTGGGCTTCTAAAAACACATAAAGAGAAAACAACGACAACAAACAACAAGGAAAAAATCATATTAATACGCCAAACGAGGACAACGGAAAGAAAGGAAGCACAGATGGAAGGAAGCGGGAGCAAACCATGCAGAGCAGAGCAAACCGTGCAGGGCGGTGAAATGGCTTCTAGTGAACAATGCCAAAGACTAATGGTGAATGCCGTGAGGTTTTTCATGCCCTACACCATGCATTCCTCATTAGACCGATTACACAGACACAGCTTAGGACAATGAAATCTATCTTATCGCATCATGCTGTGTGTACTGAATGTTAGGATGGAACAGTACTTCTGTCATGCTTAGGGAATGCTGGGTGTCATGGTTGTGTGTGAAGCAGGGCAAAGTCATTACAGCTCCTGCTTTCTCTCCATGTTACGCCCCCTAAAGGTCATGTATTCTTTGACCTTGCCGACCTCTCGAGGGTCCAGTGCAGTGACACGTCCGGCACGACTGAACCACAGTGCTTTCGGAAATGAGTGTACGCCACTTTTAAAGAAGAGACGCCATCATAAGACAATTTCGAATGCAGAAAAGAGGCGAAAGGTCAAAGAGAAGCCATTGTAACGAGGTGCAGGGCTTGTTGCCAGGCAACGAGAATGATGTGCATGTGTGTTCTGTCAAATAAAAACAGAGTCCAAACATGGATTCAATAGAAAATTTATTTCATGCAATGCTTTTATTTACAGTGTCATTCGCATACTGTACGTATCGTTTTGCATAAAAGTGCATGCATTTACCTTTCCCCAAGTAAACGGACGTACATATTTAGTTTCATTTTTATGAAGTCCACATATTTTTACATAAAAGGAGGAGACGTTGGTATATTCGATTTGCTACAAGGAACATCACATTACTCCAATTACCACAGTGTGGCACTGAAATGGAAATGCTGAACTCGAAAGGTGTACGTTAATATCCTTAGCTGGTTTTGAGGAAACTTGGATATGTCTGTTCCAGTTAAAGTGCATCACTTCACTATTTGCATTGTTGTTTTTTTCCAGGAAAAAAACAAGCAAACTGGATGGTCAAACTGACCGCTGCTACTATTAGAAATGTGGCGTGTGCTCAAACGCACACAAGATCATGGTTTGGGGAAAGGCAAAAAAATGTTAGCAAAGGAAATGTCTTCACTGCTACATGTAGTTTATATCATTGATATCAAATGATAACATACTGCGTAGTATATATCTGTAAAGAAGCTCTGGGTGTGAAACAAGATAATTTTCCGTACATGATTTCGTTAGACTTACATTTGTTTTTTCTCAGTTTCCCATGCAAGGCATGCAAATGCAAATGAGTTTTCTTCAGTCATAGTTATATGTAGGTGAGGTGAGCATCATGACTGGTTAGTGTTACTTTCTTAATGCTAAACTATATCAAATAGCAATTTCCATGTTTTTTTTCTTTTTGTTTTCCCAAAAAGGTGTCTAATAGCATCTGATGAAAAACCACAGGTATAAAAACACTGACGGTGAAATAGGGGTTGGAGAAAGAAGGGAAGAGGGATCGACAGAGAAAGATCTGGAAAAGGGTCAAAAAGATAAGACATGGCTGAAAGAGAGATGATGGAACAGTATGGAAAATAACACATACTGTGTGTAGAGAACTGAGGCTATGAGAAGACCAGTGGACTCAGGATGAAGAGAGAAAGGGAAAAGACGAGACAGACACTGAAGGACTGAAGGTTGATGAGAGAGACGGATGGTACACAGTGTATGCAGGCATCTCAGCGCAGCGCTGCAGAGCGAGGCCTCTGATTGGTTAGTTTGCTTGTCCATGCTACAGGATGGATGGGATGGGGGATTGGGCCTGCTGCATGAGACAGGGCGGGCTGCAGGGGAGGGCCGACACTGAGGCCACGCCTCCAGACATGCTGCTATGGCTCCATGGCTTTTCATAACCTTCATTTGAAGAGAGAAAGGGCTTTCAGTACAGCACAGTGCAGTCTCAAAAGCCAGACATGTGTGCCTGTGAGTAGCTGGGGCTGCATTCGTGTGTTGCACCCTGCAATGTCGTTATGTTCATGGTGAACCAGTTGACGGTGACCATTCACCGAGTCAACCTTAGCGTCCTCCATGCGTGTTATGCATCTGCCTACTGCATGCACGGGGTGGTATCATGGTGCTAGCAACACAGCTTTAGAGACACCAAAGAACACAGCCAGACACATCAGCTCAATGGAACGTCATGCCAACCATCAGACTAGCAAAGCCCAATGTAAAATGCTACATCAAAAGTACCACACTGTATTTGTGAGTAGTTTGTAAACTCTGATGCATATCTGGTATCCTTCCCATCGTTCTGCGTGCTGTCATTTGGGTTTCATTGGTTGGAACCCAACTTTCTAACTGGTGTGGATTTCACAGTGCTAATCTAACCTTGGTATCAAACAAGGTGTTATATAAACTACCAGATTCTCCAGAAAAATGAACAGTCATATTTAAAACATCTTTTCCTCTCACCTTGGAGTAATAGTGTTGTGTATGTGCAATGAGACCGTGCAATATATCACCTTTAACCTGGGTGAGACATGAGACTACATTCACATTACAGGCAAAAGTTGTACATTTTAGGTAGATCTGTCTGATTTTTTTACAGCTGTGTGAGAAATAAAATCCAACCTTCTGAAATTTACATTTACAGCATTTAGCAGACACCTTTATCCAGAGCGACTTACAATCTTACAATCCAAGCAATTGTGGGTTAAGGGCCTTGCTCAAGGACCCAACAGTGGCAGCCTGACAGAAGTGGGATTTGAACCCTGGACCTTTTGGGCCATAGTCAGGACCTTAACCACTAGGCCACCACAGTCCATATATATATGGAGCTATATCAATTTTCTTATACATAACCACATAACTTCGATGAGCATGACAGTCAGATCAGATTTTTAAAGCACAATTCTCATAGTTTTTTGTCTTTTCATGCTAATCGTGAACAGATTATGACTGTCAGACGACTTCATATGAAGGTCATGCTTTGTTCAATTTCCTGCTGCAGTGGAAGATTGTCTTGCAAATACAAAGCTATATATACACGTGGGAAGTTCCTGTGTTTAAAAATTTACTCATACAAGTAAATTTTAAGTTTCAGGGCAGGCATCCCGTTCACAAATGTGAACCGTTAAGGCAGGAAGGTTGGAATCCTACTCCTGTAATGTGAGTATAGCCTGTGAGCTTCTGACTGGCTGAGTTCTTGTCGTGTGACCACATGCTTCATATCCCATGCTGGATTTCTGTAAGGGTCACCCTCACCAATACCACCCACCATAGTGAATCTGCATGCATGACTACTTATCAGGCAAGACCTTCACTTAGCTTCCTTTACTTATAACAGCACATTTATCAACATTTATAAACCCTTTCCATAGTTTTCTGTAGTTTATAACTACAAATAGAAATGTGTACCATGGAAAGTACCATTTTCATCTGTTACATTTACAGAAAAGAGAACTGTAGATGAACAAATGGACTATGTCTCATACCTTAAGGCAAGGTCAGAAGGGTCGAGTCTCAGGCTGCATTGTAAGACTACCTGCTAATTGATCTGCAGTGAAAATGCCCTCTTGAATGATAGCTCTTCCATTTTACAGTAAGAACCCAGCTTGCATGAAATAACCCTAGGAATTGTTAACAGGGAATAGTTGGTTACGTACCCTTCCTGACTCTTGCCCCTATGTGATTGCCTTGTTCTGCAGTGGTGAGCAGGAAGCAAGGTCTCTCACGATCTCCAGGGCTGAATACTTCCTCAGGAGACACAGCCTGGTCGATGTGGGGACAGTCCTCATTGGCCAGGGCCGCTTTAGACGCCTCCCCGTTCACTTTAAAATCTGTGATTAAAAACGAGAACAAGAAAATACACTTCAGTGTCAATCAAAAAAAGGTTTGATCAAATGGCAGTAGCACAGCTACAGTTTGCTTGATTTTTCCTATATTTTGGTGGGTGGGGTTTTGGGTGGGGTGATCCTGCCTATCACTGGAACTCAACACCAGTCCATCACCATACACGATAATATTCCAGTTCGAGAATGTAGGCCTCATGGTGAGTGCCTTAATCCTGCCATTGCTGTGGAGCGACACACTGCCCCCAACTGGATACCATATGGAACGCGTTTGCCTCCATGCTCAACCGTATCCAGGCTAGAGATGGCCTAACAGAGTAACTAGAGCCTCCTTTCAATAGTACAGTTTTCCCCAATCAACTTACCTTTCACTCTAATATTGTAATCACTTACAATATCTTCATTACATTCATTCATTTAAAGTGTCCAACAACTCCTTTTTTGTCATTTTTTTTTGTCAGTTAGTGTATTAGTACATTATAATTGAATCACTCAAAAATCTAAATAACTAAGATGTCCTGGAAATTACAGGTTATATCCCTCCAAAAGACAGCTACAAAAAAGAAAAACAGCATTCCCAGTCATCTTAATTAAGGTATCTACAAGCATTTCCTTATGGGATTGCAGGATGTCACCCTCATATGGCTGCATGCATCAGATGAACTTCTTTTTTCATAAATACTCCAGATGCTGACAAAAGTTGCCAAACTATAATGACATTACTCATCATTTTCTACTTTTCCTCAGACATGAGAGGTGCAGTGAGAGATGATTTGTTATAGCATTAATTGCAGAATAACTGACTGATGCATTACAAATTTTCTGGACTACTAGAAATCCACTGAGAGTCTAATTAGCAGTCTGGCTATGAAGCAAAGTACCAGATCAAAGCTGTTTATACTACAAATTAAACCTGCATATCACATAAGAGCTTAAACTGGCCCCTGTGTACATAACACAGATGGGCCCAGACTAAAATTTAAAAAGAACAAAATCAAAGCATTAAACACTTTACAAAAAGTCGCAATTTTACTTAAAAGAAGAAGATCATAATATTTTGAAAGAGGTAAACTTTAAACATTTTTCCTGTCTGTATAAAATTGTAAACATAGTCCTACTATATAAAAAATACACATGTAAATATCTATTCTTGGAACTAATGTAAATAAAGATAAGACCACTATTTGGAGCTTTGGCTGAGATCATTAAGACATGCTGTTCTTCTACTGGCCTCAAGTCTTTGGAAAACATTGCAGCACTTCCGTCACTGGATAATTTTAAATACTGTCCAAAATATTTGCTTTTAAATGCTTGCATAGTTGATAAAGTTGATAAAGTCGAGTCCACTACGCAGTTATCAAACCTCTAATGAGCAAGTACAGTACACCATTAGGAACAAGGCCTTTGTGTAAATGGAAAAATTCCTTTATGCCATCCATGACATTTTGAATACCTGTGTAAACTGGTACAATTGTATTGGTCAACGTCTTGCAGGGATCCAATAAAACAGCAATAAAACCAAAAAACTAATTTAAACAGAGAGTGGTCTGATGTTTGGACACAAGTGTACACTGCATAATATATAGCTTGCACATGAAACTGTCATCATCATATGTTTTAATCTATGATATTTCGTTACTAATCATATGTTCAGCCATGATTAAATGTCATTTATACAGCGATATTAAAGTTAAGAGTAAGACATTGTTGAAGGTCCATTGCTTTGTTGTTGATGCCTGAATACTTGTTAATCAGGTATTTTATTGGATGGCTTACCTTGGTATCTGATCTCAGAGACTTCTTCCTGGGCCAAAGGACAGGTATCACTGTGTGCGCTGGGTCTTGGAGAGTTAATGGCTGACCTACAGTAGTTTGGGGACCCCAGTAGGGGTGCCCGAGGGATATGCTTGTTCTTCTTTTTTGGTAGTTTTTGTTTAGCCATTGCCAGAGAGTAATACATGCCGAAGTTGTTGACTATTACAGGCACAGGCATGGCGATGGTCAGCACACCAGCCAGAGCACAAAGTGCCCCCACCAACATGCCTGACGTTGTCTGAGGGTACATGTCACCATATCCAAGTGTCGTCATGGTGACTACAGCCCACCAGAAACCAATGGGGATGTTCTTGAAATGTGTGTGATCACTAGCACGGGGATCGTTGGGGTTGGCTCCGATACGTTCAGCATAGTAAATCATGGTAGCAAAGATGAGGACCCCAAGAGCGAGAAAGATGATGAGGAGAATGAACTCATTGGTGCTGGCACGAAGTGTGTGTCCCAGCACACGCAGACCCACGAAGTGCCGTGTCAGCTTGAAGATACGCAAAATCCGAACAAAGCGAACGACGCGCAGGAACCCTAGCACGTCCTTTGCAGCTTTGGAGGAGAGGCCACTCAGTCCCACTTCTAAGTAGAAGGGCAGAATGGCTACAAAATCAATGATGTTGAGGGCGTTTCTTATGAATTTCAGTTTGTCAGGACAGAAGGTGACTCGTATTAAGAATTCGAAGGTGAACCAGATGACACAGACTCCTTCAATGTATGTGAGCTGCACCATGGTCTCAGTCTCAGGGTAAACACGCTCCACAGTTTCATTGTCCATCACTTCAATCTCTGTGCGGTTTATGATGGGGTTAAAGGCCTCATGAGTCTCAAGACAAAATGTAGTGATGGACACCAGAATGAAGAACAGAGATGCAAACGCCACCCACTGTGTGGAAAAAAAAGATTAATAAACATTTAATAGAGTGAAAAGAGGGCAGAAAGTATTCAATTACAGTTTTTGATCAGACATTTTGAGGAATGGACATATAAACAGAGATGTAAGTTCTAAAGATTCCTGCAGAACTTTTGTTGGTACTTTTAACTGAGTCTCCCATCAGAGCAGGAATTTCATCGATTTATTTTATTTTCCTGTAACCATTTCTAACTTCATGAACACAAAAAGATTGTTGAGGAGGGCAAATCTAACTTTGTGTGATTTTTCTACAACCCACAGCTCATCTCATCTCATTAAAACATGTTTTAGATATTTGAGAAAGTCACTAATTCAGAGATTCATATATTTTCTATACCTATATATATATATATATATATATATATATATATATATATATATATATATATATATATGTACCTTGAATGATTAATCACAAGTAATATACATTTGTTTATGCTTAGGTATGTTAATTATTAATTTTTATTGTTTGTGCATTTTTTTTACTTGTATGAACATCAGATCCCATTTTATTAGTAATTAATGCCAAGAAATACATCTTTCTAAAACAACGGAACTGGCGACCCATGGAGGGAAGCAAACAACCATGTAATGTAGCATAGATGGTGCAATTGCAGACACAAGAAATTACAAAAACAAAATCACAGTAAATAGGAGTTCAGTTTCTCACTCTGAAAGTCAGA
Source organism: Ancistrus triradiatus (assembly GCA_025084515.1). Taxonomy (NCBI): domain Eukaryota; kingdom Metazoa; phylum Chordata; class Actinopteri; order Siluriformes; family Loricariidae; genus Ancistrus; species Ancistrus triradiatus. The sequence continues at coordinate 27,380 of JAJAGP010001738.1, forward strand.
AATATCCAACCTTTAACACACAAACACACAAACACACACCCACAAACACACACACACACACACACACACACACACACACACACACTGGCCACTTTATTATGTAGGTATTAAGTTGTACACCACTTTGCCTTCAGAACTGCATTAATTCTTCATGGTATAGATTCAACAAAGTGAATCTCCCAATCCACCACAACCCAAAGTTGCTCTATTGGATTATGATCTGGTGACTGTGATACTTTGTATCATAACCATTGTTGGCAATGACAGAGGTCAAATGTTTCCTGTAAGTCTTCACCAGGTTTGCACAAACTGTAGCTGGTATTTTGGCCCATTCCTCCATGCAGATCTCCTCTAGAGCAGTGATGTTTTGGGGCTGTCGCTGGCCAACACGGACTTTCAACTCCCTCCACAAGTTTTCTATGGGGTTGAGGTCTGGAGACTGGCTAGGCCACTCCAGGACCTTGAAAAGCTTTTATACGGAGCCACTCCTTCATTGCCCGAGCGGTGTGTTTGGGATCAATGTCATTTGAAGACCCAGCCACGTTCCATCTTCAATGCTCTCACTGATGGAAGGAGGTTTTAGCTTGAAATCTCACGATACATGGCCCCGTTCATTCTTCCCTTAACACGGATCAGTCGTCCTGTCCCCTTTGCAGAAAAACAGCCCCAAAGCATGATGTTTCCATCTCCATGCTTCACAGTAGGTATGGTGCAACTCAGCATCCTTTTTCCTCCAAACACGGTGAGTTGAGTTCTTACCAAAAAGTTCTATTTTGGTTTCATCTGACCACATGATATTCTCCCAGTCCTCTTCTGGATCACCAATATGCTCTCTCGCAAACTTCAGACGGGCCTGGACATGTACTGGTCCCAGCCTGGTGCAGGTCTACAATTTTCTTCCTGGTGTCCTTCGACAGCTCTTTGGTCTGACTGTTTGAGGCTGTGGACAGGTGTCTTATATACAGATAATGAGGTCAAACAGGTGCCATTAATACAGGTAACGAGTGTAGGACAGAAGAGCTTCTAAAGAAGAAGTTACAGGTCTGTGAGAGCCAGAAATCTTGCTTGTTTGTGGGTGACCAAATACTTATTTTCCACCATGATTTACAATTAAATTCTTTAAAAATCCTACAATGTGATTTCCTTCCTGGATTTTATTTTCTCATTTTGTCTCTCATAGTTGAAGTGTACCTTATGATGAAAATTACAGACCTCTCTCATCTTTCTAAGTAGGAGAACTTGCACAATCAGTGGCTGACTAAATACTTTTTTTGCCCCACTGTATGTCAAGATCGGTACAACTGTGGTCAAAAATGGATGGGTCCATGATCAGCACGCAACAATACTTAGGGTAGGCAATGTTTAACAACGCCAACTGGTATTAAGGGGCCCTAAGTGTACCAAGAAGATATCCCCATACCATTACACCACCACCAGCCTGAACCATTTATACAAGGCAGGATGGTTCATGCTTTTATTTAGTTTATGCCAAATTCTGACCCTACCATCTGAATGTCATAGCAGAAATCAAGATTCAACAGACAAATGTTTTTCCCGTCTTCTGTTGTCCAATTTTGAGAAGTCAGTGTGAATTGTAGCCTCATTTGCCTGTTCTTAGCTGATAGGAGTGGCATCCAGTGTGGTCTTCTGCTGCTGTAACCCATCTGCTTCAAGGGTCGACGTGTTGTGCATTCAGAGAGGTTCTTCTGCATATCTCGGTTGTAATGAGAGGTTATTTGACTTACTGTTGCCTTTCTATCTGGTCATTCTCCTCTGACCTCTGGTATCAACAAGGCATTTTCACCCAGAGAACTGTTTCTCTTTTTGGACCATTCTCTGTAATCTAGCTATTAAACAATAGCTACTGCCCCGATAACTCCCATATCTACAGTTAGGGCAAAAATTACAAAGTTCAGTAAACTGGACTTTGCTAAATTCTGTGGAAACTTCAACTGGAACCGTGATCTATGATCAGATGAAAGGACCATAGAACCTGCAAAGGCATAATGGACTATATAAAATACCAGGACATTTTAAATCAAAATCTGTTTGCCTATGCCAATAAACTAAAAATGGGTCATCGCTGCTTCTTCCAGAAGATCAGTGATCCAAAACATATGTCCAAATCAACACTAAATGGTTTTCTGAACACAAAATCAAGCTTCTACAATGGTCATCTCAGTCTCCTGATGAATATTCCATAGAAAACCAGCGAGTGAGCTAAAGAAGTGAGTGCACAAGAGGGGACCCTGGGAGAACTGGAGAGATTCTGTAAAGAGGATTATTTTCAAATTCTCAGCTCCGTATTCTCCTACCTTGTAGCAGAAGATGAAATGCAGTTTTCTTCGCAAAGGGATATTGTTCAAAGTACTAATAGCTGGATCATGTGTTTTTTCTGACTGAATTTACTTCAATTAAAGGTTTGATTTTTCTTTTTTCTTTTTTTTCAGTGTGACATTAACCTAATTCTACCAAAGGTGATTTTTTACTCATCTTTTTACTCATCTTTAACAAGGGTGCCAATAACTGTGGGGGGGGGGACTTGTACGTTGCGTGGTCAGATGTGAATATACTCACACTAAAGACATATTATCATATATTGCTGAAACTGTTAAATGCACATATCTGGGAAGTGCTGTCACCTCACAGCTCTGAGATCCTCCGTCTGTGTGGAGTTTGCATGTCCTCTCCGTTTTTATGTGGGTTTAATCTGGGTGCTCTGGTTACCTCCCACATTCCAAAGACATGCATTAGGTTGACTGGTCACTCTAAATTGTCCCATGACTAGTGTGCATATAACCTTGTCTCTGTTGTGAATATAGCTGCTGAAGTGACATTAAATAAACAAACAAACAAAGATATCTAAATTCTCGTTCTGATTAAAATAATCATAGCTGTTTAATATTTCACATAAAGAATAGCCCAGAAAAAAATAATTTCTTCAAATGCTCTTACTCCCAGCTTGAGTCCAAAGGATCAAACACAACATTCAAGTAAATGTCCTTAATCGGCTGTTTCAGGACAATCCAGTGGATCTTAGGACGATTATGTTGCTTTTGTAGTTTCTAAGTGTGCCACATAGTCTTGCTGTGTCAACAAGAGTGTGTCACTAAAGTTATTCACCGTCTCCTACCTCTTCCTAAGCTCTAGGTCGCTGCTTTACCCCAAGGACAGTTGAGTCTGGTAGAGTGGTGCCAGCCAAACTACCCTGCGTCTCTCTGGGCTAATTTTAACTGTAATCCCTTCTCACTGGGGACTGCAAGTAGCCTATGGCAAGGTCAGCAGGAGCAGGTTGAATTGTAAGGGAGGACATTTTACTTCACTGGTATGAGAGGAGACTGGTTATAGATGGAGTTGGATTTCCAAACAAGATACAAAGGAAGTTTGTGGAAAACTGGCCAACTGGCCAAAGTGATTTATGAGACCAAAATGCTCTGACCTGCAGTTGTACCTACAATACATAATGAATGATGCTCCATCAGGCACTTAAGAGTTTACTGTATGTTAATAGACACAGGTTAAGATGTACATTATGAGGTACTAATTGACAGCAAAACAGCAAACATTAGCCATTGATTTAATTATATATTAACATTTAATGGAGCTTTCAAAGTATTGCATTGCCCTGCAAACGTTTACCCAGCATGTCTTCTAAAAGTCATCCACTTCTCAGTTTACAGCTTTTCCCACTGCTTAGAGCATCTCACTAAATCTCTGCGCAGCTTATAACTGGGTCACCCAGTACTTAATTCAAAAGACAAAATTATCTGGATGTGCCTTGTTTGCCATTTGATGGAAGCTGGAATGTATGAAGCACTGAGCACCACACAAACACACACACACAAATACACAAACATTAATTTTCATTTATCATAAACAGCTTCTCCTCTGCTCATCTGGCCGTTAAGCCTGCATTTGTTCTCAAGGCTGGTGTGTGTAGTTCTGTGAGGGTAGCACTATGACGTAGTACTCTGAGAGAAAGCAATGGAATGGAACAGCCAGTGAGAAGGTCATTATATTTTAAAAAGCGGAAAAGAAATGGAGTGCAGAATAGTGAAGAATGGGGAGCTAAGGACATATATACTGAATGACAAAAGCAAGAGTATAGAATTCTCATGAAGGCAGAGAAGCAACCTACTGGAAAAAAGGACCCAAAGGAAATCAGATCACAGAATATGTAAAAGCTGGAGGAACAAATGGCAGAGGATGGATCCATGGCAATGGAAAGGGGAAAGGATTTTGTGGTATTTGGGGGAATGACAGAAATAAAATTGTGAGTCAAAATGACAGAGATATGTAGACACCTAGAAAAAACTCAGGTTTTAGCAGATGTCACTACATTCTGAACACGTAATCCCATGCTGCCGATAGATGCTGTGCCAGTATCATGGTGGAAAGTGGCATGGTCAGACAAGGTAACAGTGCATGCCAAAATGACAGCCATGATTTGTCCAGTTTAACACTTTCACTTACCATATAGAAGCACTTTGTAGTTCTACAATTACAGACTGTAGTCCATCTGTTTCTCTACATGCTTTGTTATTCCCCTTTACTCTCTTCTCTATTGGGTCAGGACCCCACAGAACCACCACAGATCAGGTACTATTTGGGTGGTGGATCATTCTCAGCACTGCACCCACACTGATCTGGTGGTGTGTTAGTGTGTGTTGTGCTGGTATGAGTGGATCAGACACAGCAGTGTTGCTGGACATTTAAACACCTCAGTGTCACTGCTGTACTGAAAGTATTCCACCTACCAAAAATGTCCAGCCACCAGCATCCTGTAGACAGCGTCCTGTGAGCACTGATGAAGGATTGGAGGATGAATAACACCAACTGTGCAACAACAGATGAGCTGCTGTCTCTGACTTTACATCTACAAGGTGTAATGTATGGTAGATATGGTAGATGTGTCTAATGGAGTGAACACAGTGAGTGAACACAGTGTATAAAAACTCCTGCAGCACTGTTGTGTCTGATCCACTTATATCAGCACAACACACACTAACATACCACATCAGTATCACTGCAGTGCTGAGAATGATCCACCACCCAGATACCTGATGTGTGCTGGTCCTGTGGGGGTCCTGACCATTAGAGAACTGAGTAAGTAGAGAACAGATGGACTACAGACTGTAATTGTACCACACAGTGCTTCTATATAGTAAGTGGAACTGAGCAAATGGACAATGAGTGTAGAAACAAGGAGGTGGTCATAATGTTATGCCTGTTGGTTGTACTAATATACATTGAAATTAAGTGCCTTATTTAGGCCCATGACACAGCACTACACAAAGGCACATACACAACACAACCCAGCAATGTTTACGTAGTGTGTACACAGGGCATTAATCCTGCTGGTACAGGAGTTATTGTGTTAAGGCATTAAGCAACATCACAGCACTCAGTAAAGGTGCTTACTTCCTCTGACAGTATTTGAAGCAGCTTGGTCAGATAATATCATAAACCCACAGAAAAGAACATTTTTATTTCAGCACCCATTTTTATCTCACCCTTAATCCAATAGAATGACTCGATGGCCTTCAGTCCTACTGCAAAGTAGGTCGTTTCAACCAGTTGTTAAAATTGCTCTGGCTTCTGTGTTGTTGTTTTTTCCATCTTCTATGATGATTATTATGCAACAGATAAACACTAAATTCACATCTACATCAACATCTATAGGCTCAGTAGCACTCAGTGATCTCACTTTATCTAATCTGGCCTCACACAATCTAATTTATCACAGAGTGAGACATGAAATATTTGATCATCCAAGTCTGGGGTGCAATCTGATAGCTCTCCCTGCACAGCAGTGGCCTCAGAAAGATGTGGCCATAATGTGCTTTGCTCTGGTGTTTTACTCAAAGTATGCACAATAATGCGCAATAATGAAGAATAAGGATAGCATCAAGCTCATGATTCATTTTTGGACCTACTGACTTTCTGAATCAACTGCCAATATTTCAATGCAGTTAGGGTTTTATTAAGTTGCTTGATATTTAACATCATAAGTCTTGCTTGAAAACCACACCCCATATGTTACTCTGTTTTGTGTGAAGAGGCTGGAGGGTACCAATTACTTAAAAAAAAGCCAATTACTTAAGACTATCGGTGGTTATGCTACTATGATATACAGTGGTATGAAAAAGTTTGGGCACCCCTGATAATTTCCATGATTTTAGTTTATAAATCATTGGTTGTTCAGATCAGCAACTTGAGTTAAATATATCATATAGCAGATGAACACAGTGATATTTGAGAAGTGTATAGTTGAACGATGAACAGTGACACCATGACTGTTCTCACCATCCTTCGCCTCTGCCTATCTGAGATTTTTCTTGGTCTGCCACTTCGGGAGTTCCTTAACTAGAACTGTGCCTGTGGTCTTCCATTGCCTCACTATGTTCCTCACAGTGGAAACTGACAGCTGAAATCTCTGAGAGAGCTTTTCCCTTTCCCTGAACCATGATGTTGAACAACCTTTGTTTTCA
>JAJAGP010001738.1:33970-66470 GCA_025084515.1 Ancistrus triradiatus
ATTTCACTTCTCAAGTATCACGGTGTTCATCTGCTATATGATATATTTACCTGAAATTGCTGAGCTGGACAACCAATGATTTATAAAGAAAAATCATGAAAATTATCAGGGGTGCCCAAACTTTTTCATACCACTGTATGATGATATACACAGTTATTTGCACACTTTTCAAAAATGTTTAAAAAATGTAATAGAAAAGAAATCTAACCTTTATTTGATGTTAGTTATTCTAAAAACATAGTCACTTAAAAAAACCACATTTAAACATAAACTTTCTGCTGCCAACCTAATAGCACTTCTGTAATGCTTTACGGAGCTGGAGAATACAGAGCAAGGACCCCACTGGGTTTTTTTGAGGGGGTGGGGAGATAGAGCAGTAGACCAGGAGACTGGAATTGTCAAGTCAAAATGGTATTTCTGTTGCTATTTTTGTGTGGCTTTACGTTCTGAATCATTATCCTGCTGTATCAAGCCATTATCCAGTTGTAGCTCCTTGCTACCAGGTTTTTTTATTTCAAATCTCCTGGGACATTACTGAAGCCATGATGCTCTGTATCCTAACAAGCTTTCCAGTGTCTTTGGAGGAAAAACATCCCACATCAGAGACCATCACTCTCTACTTATTAGCGGTATTTGGTTGCTTTCTGCTTAACCATCCTAACCATCTTAACCAACTAAATTTTTACTTTTGCTTAGATAAAACACAACAGACTGTTTTCTCACCACTCTTCAATATAATTTGTATTCTAATTTTAAATTTGGAGACTTAGTGGACCCAACCATGGTCTCTGAATAAATTTTTGCCCCTTAAATTGTCCCCCTGTGCTAAGGGCCAAATACAATTATGTCCTCATTCAGGCAGGTTTATTTCAACTCTGGTTGTTTTAAACTTCTTAATTATTCCCCTAGGCATTTTTTGTTGTGTAACTAATTCTATATTTAGTATCTGGGTTACGGAGGTCAGCACACTTTTGTCTCATTTCAGTTGTGGACGATGTAATCATTCTCGTGCTGATGAATAACTAAAGGCCTCTGTGACACCTACTATTTATAACCCCAGTATGGATGACCAAATAGCTTTGTAAAAAAGTGGAATACAAATGGAAACATGCTTAGATACATTTTATTCATAAGCGATTCTAGTGTTGCCAATGTTTGTAACACATGTTTAGCTGCAGTAGTAAAGTAACAGAGTGGCTGATGCTATGTTGTTGATGCTGAATTGCGTAGCCCTCACCATGCAATCACACACATTCCAGCAAAGCAGGCTGATGAGTAACATGAGGGCGGATGATTACAGACAAAGCAAGTCTGGACAAGCCAATACTAAAGATTTCAATCAATCATCTTCTCAACATACACATACACTCACTGGCCACTTTAGTAGGTACACCTTGCTAGTACTGGGTTGGACCATTTTTGCCTTTAGAAGTGCTTTAATTCTTCATGGCACATATTCAGCGAGGTAGTAGAAACAGCAGAGGTTTTAGTCCATATTGATGTGATAGCACAATACTTGCTGCAGATTTGTTAGATGCACATCCATGATGCAAATCTCCCAATCCACCACATCCAAAGTTCTCTACTGGATTGAGATCTGGTGACTGGAGGTCATTGGAGTACAGTGAAGTCATTGTCATGTTCCAGAAACCAGTTTGACATTAATTGAGCTTAGTTACATGGTGCATTATCCTGCTGGAAATAGACATCAGAAGGTGGGAACACTGTGGTCATAAGGGGACGCACATGATCAGTAACAATACTCAGGTGGGCTGTGGTGTTTAAACAATGCTCATTTGGTATGAAGGGGCCCAAAGCCACCAGCAACAGCCTGAACTGTTGATTCAAGGCAGGATGGATCCATGATCCATCAACACCAAATTTTGACCCTACAGTTCCATGAGCCCTATGAGAATTGTAGCCTCAGTTATCTTGTTCTTAGCTGACAGGAGTGGCACCCGGTGTGGTCTTCTGCTGCTGTAGCCCATCTGCTTCAAGGTTTGATGTGTTGTGCATTCAGAGATGTTCTTCTGCATACTCTGGTTATAAGGAATGGTTATTTGAGTTACTGTTGCCTTTCTAGCAGCTCGAGACAGTCTGGCCATTCTACTCTGACCTCTGGCATCAACATGGTATGTTCGGCAAAATAACTGCTGCTCGCTGAATATTTTCTGTTTTTCGGACCACTCAGAGTAAACCCTCACGGCAAGAAGGTCCTGAGTTCAATCCCAGAGTGGAGCGGTCTGGGTACTTTCTGTGTGGAGTCTGTATATCCTCCCCGTGTCTGTGTGGGTTTACTCCCGGTACTCTGGTTTCCTCCCAAAGACATACATTAGGGTAATTGATGACACTAAATTGGCATTGACTTGAGTGTATATATATATATATATATATATATATATATATATATATGAGACTGGTCTTGATGTAACCTTGTGTGTGTTACTGAAATGGCCACTGATGCTGAGATTGACGTTAAATAAACCGAATAAACAAACCATGTCTAGCACCAGCAGCCACAACACGTTCAAAATCACTTAAATCACCTTTTATCCCCATTCTGATGCTCGGTTTGAAATTATGTCTACATGCCTAATTGCATTGACTTGCTGTCATGTTTTTGGCTTATTAGATATTTGCATTAATTAACAAACAGGTGCACCTAATAAAGTAGCCGATGAGTGTATCTAGCCAGCTGGTCTTCATACACACAATCTAACAAAACAGATTTCTGCATTCAGAATAAGGCACTATTTATAAGAAACCCTTCTTACCACTTCAGTACAGGTGTCTGTAATATAGCCTCTGTGTATATCAGACTATAGAAAATCAAACAATAAAAAACAATGTCAAATGGCTTTTACACATATCAAATTCCAACTAAGCTGTCAAGATGCAACTAAGCTGCCAATCCAGTTTACAGTGTCAGTATAGCATTTTCACCTGATCCTCTCCTGTGACAGCATAATGTTCTGTCATCATTTCAGCAGGTCTTACTGTGCCTGCTGGAATAATTCCCTCTGTGCTGCCTGTGAGAAAGCAACATCAGCCATGGCAAAGAATATATAAAGTACTTTACTTTGCACTTAAACTTTTTGGAGAGATCTCACACGCCACAGTTAAATCCAGTGATTTGTATGCTCACACAGTCTATGTGCTTTCTGTCCCCACAACACCCATCCTTCACACCGTTCTGTTTATGTTGTGATGTGTCTGTGTGAAATGCTGGCCATACACAGACACGGGAGGTAGCAAAGCTATGAATTTCAGGAAATGAGATCTAGAATTTGGCTCACACCCTACATAAGCTGCCCTGACATCCTCCCCCAGCTAAACTGGATATTATTAATGCAACTCGTCAGGCTCAATTACTTGCCTTACAATGCTCACTAAATATCATCTTGATTTTGCAAATTGATTCGTGACAACCAAATTTAATTTTAAAAATATCCTAAGTCACATAATGTCTGCTTAACACATGAGAAAGTCATTATGTTTGTTTGTTTGTTAGTTTTTTTCATGTAGATTGCATGATTGCATCTGCATTTTCATGTAGATCAGGACGTTTGTCATTAACCAAATCAGTTTTTTCCACCATATACAACGAACCATTGAATGAAGCCTTTCAGTTCAAAAAGCACGGTCACCAACCTGTAGTCCACAGACCATTTGCTACCCTTCACATATGTAAGTACAGCAACACACCTCTGTACATTGGACCAGGGGTTTTATGCAGGCAAATTCTAATTAAACTCACAATTCACTGCTAGCAAGTACTGGTTGCATAAGGTTCAGAGGCAGGACTGAACCATTTCATGGAAATAAAGGGTAAGAGGAAACTACTTTTTAGTCAAAAACAAGTAAAGAAGCAGAAACTGTTAGTCTCATAAGTACACTGTAAATAATATATCCTATTAATGATGGTACGTTAATAATTTAATACTGATAAATATTTAACTAATATTCTAATATTTTTTATGGCCCCTGCCAGTCAGAGGCTCTTAGAATCATCCAAAATTCTCCCCCTATATGGCTCCCTGCTTATAAAAGAAAACGTGCTGTTTACCAAGCAAAGCAATGCGCAAAAGTACATACTGTATATTGCTGTCTTGTAAGTTTCTACTGTAACATGGATAGTGGAGGTATCCTCAGTAGTCATAGAGGCTGGGCTGTGTCCCAATCTACATATACAGTCTAACTTCGTTATCACGCCTATATCTGTTTCATGGCTATTATTGAGAAGCAAGAGCCTGGTTTGGTGACATAATGAGGTTACAAAAAAATAAACAAAGGCAATGACATTCATACCTGACAAAATTTGTTTTACTGAGCCGCCCTCATGATCGTACAGTCACATTTACAATGTACATAAACATACATACATACATACATGTACAGGAAATAGTCCGTGATTGACGATTGTTTCTGTGACGCAAAGTGCATAAAGTCCAGTCTGTGATGAATAACAGAGAGTGTCTTTACATCATCCGGCACTGCAAGTTCTGATTGTTCAAAATAGCGCATCAGTGTGTCAATCACATGTCATATGCTTTAGGCCAACTAAAAGACTGACAATGAGATTAACACATCAATGGAGCAACAACATTTAGCAGCGAGGCATCAGCAGAGTGAGCAGGGTCAAGATCCCCCAGTAAGATGGGCTGCCAGCTGAGGAAGCAACCCTGCCAATAGGATTAAAGTGCCACCTACCGACCGTTCAGCTGAAAACTTGGTGGCTTAATGGGGTACAATTTCATTGCTGGCAAAACATTTGTCACATTTCAAGAATGGCAAGGACAAGAGCCAAGGTTGGTGGCTTTTCGAGGTCAAGTGCATTGAGGGAAATCCGTCCTGCCATCACAGGTGGGGAGAGATGAGTTTGGCGAGATGAACGGAGGAGACCCAGGCTCAAGTCCTGGCCTGGTCACTGCCTGTGTGGAGTTTGTATGTTCTCCCCATGTCCGTGTTTGTATGTTCTCCCCATGTCTGGATAATTTGGTTTCCTCCAATATTCCAAAGACATACATCTCTAAAGTGTCGCCGAGTAAGTGTGTGTGTGTGTGTGTGTGTGTGTGTGTGTGTGTGTGTGTGTGTGTGTGTGTGTGTGTGTGTGTGTATCATGTGATGGACTGGCACCCTTTTCAAGAATGGTCCCCCTTTGTGACCCTGAACTGGATTAAGCAGAGCTGTAAAATGAGTGAGACGTGAAAATGCTGCACATCTTTGGTGAATGAATAATTAATTACTATTCATTTCTACAAATGAATTTTTTAAAATCGTTTGCCCTTCGTGACAGATGCTCATGCCTCACAGGTTGAAAACCACTTACAGTATTAATATTATTTCTATGCATTAAATACATATGTGAGACTCTCAAGACCTGATAGGAAAGGCTAAACCAGCCTGTATAGTATAGTACTGTACTGTACAATACAGTAATTTATTTTTGTATATTTTATAAAAAACCAAAAAGAAAATAGGATAATACCATGTTTTTTTTTTTACTTGACTAGGTCTTATTATTAGAGACACGGACAGCCATAGGCCGGAGAAATTCAAGTGCAATCAGGACAGCGCCAGTCTTGATCATTCCTCCTGATTTCTGTTCTTCCAGCCTGGCCTACTGATTGAGTATTACACCCTGTCATACACATCCCTCTGTGGGTTCCATATAATAAGTACAGATAAAGGGATATGACAGTGGTGATTGCAGCAAGTAACTGAGTTGTCAAGTGGTAATGTAATTAAGATCTACAGTTTGATGGAGAGAGACTAAAAATAGTCCCACACAATTAAATTGATGCTGGAAAACACATACCCAGTTCTGTTCCTCCTTCATGAGAAGACTTTAAACGGGAACAGAAATGTGTGCACTGCTTCACACAAAGTGTTAGAACTATCCTTATGCAACAACCCCCAATATGTAGATGATACATACAGTATACTTATACTGTAGCTTGTACAGTGTACTTCCATGTTTATATTTTTCATACATGGCTTTCAATGCATGCAATATATGCACACAGCAATGTAATTGCAATGTATTTCATCTAGAATTATCTCGATATATTGTTTATAATATCATGAAAAATACATAATCATAAAAATTCAACATTCCAATAACCAGAGACGCTTTTTAATCCTGAGCATCTTCACCTCAGCATATATTCTCACTTAACAGGCCAGTGTCTACAAAGCATTCACAGAACACCCATATATTTAAAAAATGAAGAATATGATAAGCAATATAATAATATGAATATATATGCTGCCACAAACACATGGATGCAGTAATAAACACATAGTTCATCTGATTTCTAGAGTTAAGTAGGCTTCATTAGCATACTACTGGCTGTTCATCATCTTTTGAGATGCTATCAACAGCCTCAGCAGCTCGCAGCCATGGCTGACACACAGACAACTCCCAGCAGTGGAGCAGGACAACCCTGGTCACAGACGAATTAATAAAACATCAACTTCCAGCAGCCTAGGATCATCACTGTCATAGTGGAGCAGAGGCGAGCATGCAGCCCAAGCTAATGCTCTTTTATGGTAAGGTTTTCACACATCTCAGTCCATTTCTCCTTCTCTGCCACAGCAACCGTTCTCCCTCACATTCTCACTTTCTTGATTAAATGGCATACAGCTTTTTCCCACAGGCAGCTCAATTTGAGTTTGGAGACCTGCCATCCGGTGCTCAGTTTGTGCCAGACCCACAGGTCAAGAGTAAAACCGTTTCACCTGACCTGATTCAACCTGCCAAAACTAGTGTAAAGCAGTCAGAGGCATCTACAAGCTTACTGGCTTCATGGTGTGAGTGCTGCTGAGCTATCAGTGAGAAGAGTGGTTGGAAACAGGCCTAATGAGATGCCCCAATCGTTTTATGTAGGTATGTCTCTCCGTAGGTTAATGTCTGTAGCTTGTGTCAAATCAAAGTCAATTCACAGCAGTGATTCAGAGTGGTGTGAGAAAGCCCATGCTGTGTCTTCATAATTACAGATGTAAACCATCATTATTTGTGATTGCTACATCATACAGTGGTGCTTTAAAGTTTGTGAACCCTTTAGAATTTTATATATTTCTGCATAAATATGACCTAAAACATCATCAGATTTTCACACAAGTCCTAAAAGTAGACAAAGAGAACCCAGTTAAACAAATGAGACAAAAATATTATACTTGGTCATTTATTTATTGAGGAAAATGATCCAATATTACATATTAGTGAGTGGCAAAAGTATGTGAACCTTTGCTGTCAGTTTCTGGTGTGTCGTGGTTGATCAGTCCTGCACACCGGCTTGGAGGAATGTTAGTCTATTCCTCCGTACAGCTTCAACAGCTTCAACTCTGGGGTGTTGGTGGGTTTCCTCACATTAACTGCACACTTCAGGTCCTTCCACAGCATTTCTATTGGATTAAGGTCAGGACTTTGACTTGGCCATTACAAAACATGTTTTTTTATTCTTCTTTAACCATTCTTTAGTAGAACAACGTTGTCTTGCTGCATGACCCATCTTCTCTTGAGATTCAGTTCATGGACAGATGTCCTGACATTTTCCTTTAGAATTCTCTGATATAGTTCCAAATTCATTGTTCCATCACTGATGGCAAGCCGTCCTGGCCCAGATGCAGCAAAACAGGCCCAAACCATGATACTACCACCACCATGTTTCACAGATGGGATAAGGTTCTTATGCTGGAATGCAGTGTTTTCCTTTCTCCAAACATAATGCTTTTCTTTTAAATCAAAAAGTTCTATTTTGGTCTCATCCGTCCACAAAACATTCTTCCAATAGCCTTCTGGCTTGTCCACATGATCTTTATTAAACTGCAGATGAGCAGCAATGTTCTTTTTGGAGAGCAGTGGCTTTCTCCTTAAAACCCTGCCATGCACACCATTGTTGTTCAGTGTTCTTCTGATGGTGGACTCATGAACATTAACATTAGCCAATGTGAGAGAGGCCTTCAGTTGCTTAGAAGTCAGTCTGGAGTCCTTTGTTGACCTCACCAAACTATTACAACACAAACACCTTGCTCTTTGAGAAGTGATCTTTTGTTGGTCGACCAACTCCTGGGAGGTGAATAACAATGGTCTATGAACTTTCCTCCATTTTGGAACACAATATGTCTGAACTGTGGATTGGTGAGTCCAAACTCTTTAGAGATGGCTTTGTAAAACTTTTTCCAGCCTGCATGAGCATGCAACAACCCTTTTCTGAGCTCCTCAGAAATCCTCCTTGTTCGTGCCTGGATAACACTTCCACAAACATTGTGATTGTGAGAGCAGACTTTGATAGATCCCTGTTCTTTAAATAAAAACAGGGTGCCCCCTCACACCTGATTGTCATCAACACATTGATTGAAACACCTGACTCTAATTTCACACCTTCAAAATTAACTGCTAATCCTAGATGTTCACATACTTTTTGGCCACCACTAATATGTAATATTGGATCATTTTCCTCAATAAATAAATAACCATGTATAATATTTTTGTCTCATTTGTTTAACTGGGTTCTCTTTATCTACTTTTAGGACTTGTGTGAAAATCTGATGATGTTTTAGGTCATATTTATGCAGATATATATAAAATTCTAAAGAGTTCACAAACTTTCAAGCACCACTGTACCTCAACAACACAGTAAGACATTATTGGCAGAAAGAAACAGCCAAATTGATCATTAATAAGTTAATGGTGATATTTAGAGCACCATTTACAGCTTTCATTCATGTAATTTAACTGTTCATTCAGTTGTATAGTGATGGTGTATGCATTCATGTATATGTATGTACAAGTATGTACAATGGTACCTCAACCACCTCGAAAGGCATCAAATTTGGTTCTTGATCCATTTTGACCAGAAAAAATTGTCTGGTTTGCTAAGTACTCGCCGCACTTACTTAAATTTGTATGAGTCGAGCCACGTGACTTGTCTCAGCCAAAACTCTATTCATGATTCATTATTAATGCTTCATGATTCAGTAAACAGTGATTCAGATTAACAATAGCTCATGCTTAGTGCAGAGTCTCTGTTGTGTTTCTTGTGTTTTTCTTTATTTTTACATCTACAGTACTGTATTATTTGTGCAAATAAGTCTCCACGGCTTCTAAACTGTTTATTGATTACAGCTACTCAAAAAGAACAGAGTCCTCCGGAATACCAGCTGCAGTTAGCATTTGCAGTTCTCCAGTAGAGTAAGAGTTTTACTTTCACTTTTCACTTTCAATCCATTATTCACTAAATTACATGAGATTTTTCAGCACTTTATATGCTATAGGTTATTGAGTGTTGGCCAGCTGTAGGATACTGTAAATGTTTTAAGCTCAGCTGTTTCTATAGTTTCTAAGGTTAAGGCTATTATTCAGACTATAGACTATATTAAACTCAACGGTTCATGATAGATTTAAATTATGACGTGTTTATCGGAACATATCCCCTTTGTAAATCAGGGAGCAGCTGTACAATACAACTACATTAATGCATATAATGCCTTACACAGTGTGGATTTTCTCGTGGTCGGGAACGGATTAATTAAATTTACGTTATTCCTTACAGGAAAAATTTTCTCTGTTCTTGTTGTTTTTAGTTCTCAAACAAGCCTTCTGGAACTAAATTATGATGAGAACCGAGATACCACTGTTTGTTTATTTGGTTTATTTAATGTCACTTTCAGCATCAATGGACATTTTAACAACGCAGCTTGTACATATATATATATATATATATATATATATATATATATATATATATATATGTACAGTGGGTCAAAAAAGTATTTATTCAGCCACTGATTGTGCAAGCTCTCCTACTTAGAAAGATGAGAGAGGTCTTGTAATTTTCATCACACAGGTACAATTCAACTATGAGAGACAAAATGAGAAAAAAAATCCGGAATCACATTGTAGGGTTTTTAAAGAATTTAATTGTAAATTAATGTGGAAAATAAGTATTTGGTCAATAACAAAAGTTGACAAACGGTCAGACGTTTCCTGTAGGTCTTCACCAGGTTTTGCACAAACTTGTAGCTGGTATTTTGGCCCATTCCTCCATGCAGATCTCCTCTAGAGAATGAGGTTTTTGGGGCTGTCGCTGGGAACACGGGACTTTCATTCAACTCTCACCCCCTCCACACAATTTTTCTATGGGATTGAGGTCTGGAGACTGGGATAGGCCACTCCAGGACCTTGAAATGGCTTTTACATGGAGCCACTCCTTCGTTGCCTTGAGCGGCTGTGTTTGGGGATCATTGTCATGCTGGAAGACCCAGCCATGTTCCATCTTCACGCTTAAAATCTCACGATAACATGTCCGCCTCGTTCATTCATTTCCCTTAACAACGGATCAGTCGTCCTGTCCCCTTTGCAGAAAAACAGCCCCAAAGCATGATGTTTCCACCCCCATGCTTCACAGTAGGCATGGTGTTTTTGGGATGCAACTTAGCATTATTCTTCCCCCAAACACGACAAGTTGAGTTCTTATCAAAAAGTTCTATTTTGGTTTCATCTGACCACATGATATTTTCCCAATCTTCTTCTGGATAATCCTGGCACTGCAGGATCTGAGTCCCTCTCGGCATAGTGTGTTACTGATGGTAGCCTTTGTTACTTTGGTCCCAGCTCTCTGCAGGTCATTCATCAGGTTCCTCCATGTAGTTCTGGGATTTTTTTCTCACCGTTCTTATGATCATTTTGACCCCACAGGATGAGATCTTGCGTGGAGCCCCAGACTGAGGGAAATTATCAATGGTCTTGTATGTCTTACAATTGCTCCCACAGTTGATTTATTCACACCAACCTGATTGCCTATTGTAGATTCACTCTTCCCAGCCTGGTGCAGGTCTACAATTTTGTTCCTGTTGTCCTTCGACAGCTCTTTGGTCTTGGCCATGGTTGAGTTTGGAGTCTGACTGTTTGAGTCTGTGGACAGGTGACATTTATACAGATAACGAGGTCAAACAGGTGCCATTAATACAGGTAACAAGTGGAGGACAGAAGAGCTTCTTAAAGAAGAAGTTACAGCTCTGTGAGAGCCAGAAATCTTGCTTGTTTGTTTATGACTAAATACTTATTTTCCACCATGATTTACAATTAAATTCTTTAAAAATCAGTGTGATTTCCTGTTTTTTTCTTTCTCATTTTGTCTCTCATAGTTGAAGTGTACCTATGATGAAAATTACAGACCTCTCTCATCTTTCTAAGCAGGAGAACTTGCACAATCAGTGGCTGACTAAATACTTTTTTGCTCCAATGTATGACCTTCTTGCTTTGAAGTGACAGTGCTGCCCACCAAGCCACTGCGGCAGCCTGTATATTTGTATATTTATGTATGTATGTGTATATGTATGCATGCATGTACACCAATCAGCCATAAGACTAAAATCACCTTGATAATCTTGTGCTACCAAGTTTCTGACCAACTCAATTCATGGACTCCTAAAGACCTGGGAAGGTGTTCTGTGGTTTCTGGTTCTATGAAGTTAGCAGCAGATCCTTAAAGTTAAAAGTAAAGTCCTATAAGTTGTGAGTTGGGGCCTCCATGGATTGAACTTGTTTCCCATAGATGCTCAATCGGATTGAGATCGGGGGATGTTAAAGGTCAAGTCAACAATTTGTCATGTTATTCAAACCATTCCTGAGCATTTTTTGCACTGTCACGGGTACATTCTCCTGCTGAAAGAGACCATTCCCATTAGGCAATACCGTTGTCATGAAGAGGTGTACTTGGTCTACAGCAATGTTTTGGTAGGCGGTATGTGTCAAATCAGCATCCACATGAATTCCAGGACTCATTGTTTCCCAGCAGAACACTGCCCAGGGCATTACACAGTAAATGTTATTCACTTCACCCGTCAGTGGTTTTAATGTTATGGCTGATCATTGTCGGACTGGTACTGACATTTCATAATAAATTTAATCACAGTATACCCATTACTTCAGGTTGAATTACATCACTGTAAAGGAACAGAGAAACATTCTTCTCATTCCTTCATTTTCTTATCCCCTCAGGGTCAAGCCAATGCCTAGCCAGCAGCACAGGGCGCAAGGCAGGAACAACCCTAAGTAGGGCACCAATCCATCGTAGGGCACATACACTCACACACTTAGACACACACTCACACACTAAGGGCACTTTAGAAATGCTAATTTACCTAACACACACGTCTTTGGAATGTGGGAGGAAACCAGACTACCTGAAATAAGCCCACACGAACACGGCGAGGACATGCAAACTCCACACAGGCTGTGTACGAGGTTGAGATCGAACCGGGAACTCTGGAGCTGTGAGGTGACCGCACTAACCGCTGCACAACCGTGCCACCCGACAGAGAAACAGCAAACTATGAAATTTAAAGGTATTTGGCATGCCTTCCTCCAACCACAATCCCTAGTTTACTTTGATAGGATTCATACACATGCCTAGTTTTGATCACTGACAAAGGTTCCAGAACAAAATTCAGTACTGTGGCAAATAGGATGGGACCCTCAAAATAGACCAAATGGCTTATCAATGTGTTTTCAATTGTAATTGTATTGCAACTGTATTGTTTTGAATGTTTTGCTTTAGATAGTGTATTGAAATTGCTACACCCATACAATATCTGCCTTTTCGTGCATGTCCAGTGACTTTCATCCATAAGTTAACAATGGGTGGTTTTACTGTGTACATTATGTAGATTATGCAACTTGCAACTAGTTAAGTGAAGGCGAAATATTGATGTTTTACTTTTTCATTTTTCAAGGTCATTCAGTAGACTACTGAAATGGGAGCTCTCGACCTGTCTGAACATGAGCTTTAATGATCTTGTGAGGATGAAGAGATGCCTCTCACGTCCATCAGAGATGGTTTCCCTGGTCCACAATCAATAAGCAAGGCATGAATCAATAGGTTATAAAGCCTGATCAACCGCAAAATCAAACCGTGGCTATGACACTTGACGGAGCTGAAGCATTCCCCTACACTTACCCGCGCGTATTTGGAGGAGTACGGGTCCTCGAAGAGCGCCCACATTTTCTTCTGCCAGCGGCTCCAGCGGCCTGTGCGGCTCTCGGGTGAGTCTCCTAAAGCCAGACGCCGCGTCATTTCTGCTCCCTCGTCCCCTTCTGCGGGCGCTTCGTGTGCGCCCGCATCTGCCTCCGCCTCGTCATCTCCTCCACCACCTCCTCCTTGGAGCAAAGCTCCTCCACCGAAACTGACCAGCGCTTCCTCGGCCTCGCGGTGCTGCCTGTAGGTCATCCAGCAGCACGGCTCCACGTCTGTCTCATCGATGCCCCAGAAGGCGAGCTCCTCCTCGTAGAGCGGTCCGCACACGTCTGCCGGGCAGTGCAGCTTTCCGGTGCGGTAGTAGTTGAGGATGTGTGCAAAGACGCCTGGGTGGCGATCGAAGAAAAACTCGTTGGCAGCCGCGTCATAATCGAAGTGGCTGGCGGCGTCGGGTTCAGCGAGCCAGGACAGCCGCGTTCCGGGCAGCGTGCGCAGCGTGCCGCGGTACGTCTGGTGTTTTATGCCGCCCACGTTAATCACGATGCGGTCCTTCTCGTCGCCGTGGTGGCCCATCTCAACACCCTGGGCATTATCTGCCACCAGCTCCGGGCATGGTTACCTGGAAAGGGGGTGAGGGAGAAAGACTAAGGGCTAGGAGAAGCCCAGTTGGTACTTGTGCAACACACTCATTCCGGTTTAAACGAAACGTTCAGAAAACCAAAACGTGTCTTTTGTTGTTGTTGTTGTTACCGTTACATAAACCTCTACTTCTATCCCGACGTCGATGGCGTCAGTCTCGGCTTCAGCGCGCGAACCAGCAGCAGTCTCACCGTCTCCAGGCAAACCAGCACAAGAGCAAAACGCAAGACCTCCTCAGCTAACTGCGTGCATAATTACCAGAACTGAAAAAGCGAATCCGGTCTAAACGCGCGTCATTTGGTGCTGTGCATCAGTGGCCGCTCATCTCCAGGCTCGTTGTCATTCAGCGCAAGGTGACTGTGATGGTGCTGCCGTCGCGCCTTCATCACTCCCCACTCGTCGTTCTCCTTCTAGAGAAGGTATCCATCTAGCCTACGTTCCGAACCGCAACCAGGAGCTGACGGTCAATCTGGCTGTCGTGAAACCATGCGAAAATGTGATGTGAATGAAACGTGCATTCAAGCCCTCCCGCAGCAGGTCTAGCGCCGTAGGTCACGTGGTCATGCGCGCACTACAGGAGCAAAGATGCTCTCGGGTTGACGACCAAGCGGAGGAGCAACGAGAAACATGAACGTGCAGGCGAATCTCTCATTCACACAATCTGACAGACTGCCTGCAACCTGGAGTCCGATGAAACAGTCACGCTTCGCTGTGAGCCCCTGCTGGATCCAAGCTCTCGCATCCTATTTGTAGCGCAGCTTGACCTCCCCCGTGTGTGTGTGTGTGTGTGTGTGTGTGTGTGTGTGTGTGTGTGTGGCATTGTGACTATACGTGTATGGATATCATTCATCCATTCATTTTCATACTCAATTAAATTCAGAGTCTTAACTGGCAATACCCGATTCTAGACAGGGTGGCAATCCATCACTGGGCACATACACACGCATTTACTCACAACGTGGTACATGCAGAATCAAGGCTGGGAATCTAACCAGGGATCTCTGGAGCTGTGAGGAGACAGCACTAACCACTGCGCCACCATGCTGCACTGAGGGTATCATGCTGAGCTGAAAATGGGACAGCTTGGCAGTTATTTCTCAATACAGAATCTAGGTTAATAGAATACACACACAACAATGTGCTATCAGAGCAACTGTGTACAGGGCCCAGCAGCTTTGCAGTGTTTGAACTCGAACCCTGGACATTTTGGTGAATATTCCAGTAACCTAACCTCTGTTTAGAGCTCTGTCTCTATCCTCTCTTTATTCACCTCATAGACCTGTGGTCCTGCACTGTAAAAAATGTTAGGTTATCTCTATACTCAATGAAATTAAGGCAACAGATTACAAACAATACTATTAAGTAAATATTACTAGGCTTGGTTTTGAGTCAAAATGAATTAATAATAACATTTAAAAATTATTCATTAAATTGAAGTAAAAGTAAATACAATATATGAAATAATACATTTCAATCCATACATAAATACTGAGTAGATTCTAGAATAGTACTGATAAAATGAAGTTGACTGTACAGCACATAATTAGCCGTAGTTACTCAAATTTACTTAACTGATTATAAGCAATATTGTAAGAAGTATAACAATGGCTATTAAGTTCATTTAAATTAAACAATTTACGTGAAACCATTCAGTATGAACAGCTGAAAATGGAATTTATGAAAAAAGAAACCATCAAGCTCATAGGTTAATAAAAAAAAACACTTTATTTTTAAATTAAACAAAACTACAGTAACTCTTCCACTTGGACTACCTGTTCATTCAAACTCATTCAATCATAACTTTATATGCTATAGATCTTATTCTCTATTTTTTATTAGTTCAAATCATCTTAGTCTATATAATTAATCTATTCTAAATTTAAATAGGGTATTATCTTTACATATACTCTTCAATTATTGTATTTAACATCTAGGCTGCCCAAGGAGGATGGGTCCCTATTTGAGTCTTGGGTCCTCCCAAGGTTTCTTCCTATAAGGGAGTTTTTCCTTGCCACTGTCGCCGCAGGCTTGCTCAACTAGGGCTTTGATCTAATATAGTTGTAAAGCTGCTTTGAGACAATGCTGTGTTGTAAAAAGCGCTATATAAATAAATTTGACTTGACTTGATTTGACTAAATCATTGCTGACAGTATAAAGTCATTTTTATGGACTCAAGACTGTGCTATCTGAAATCTTTTTTTTAAATCACTTAAACAAAATTGTCCAACAATGTTTAAACTAAAAAGACACAACAGATTTTGAATGTATTTTCAACCATTTAAGAAACAAAAAATGTTAAAGCCCAAAACAAACAAACAACAACAAAAAAACTGTCTATTTACATTTACAGCATTTAGCAGACGCCCTTATCCAGAGCGACTTACAACTGGTACAACCTTACAGTCCAAGCAACTGTAGGTTAAGGATCTTGCTCAAGGACCCAACAGTGGCAGCTTGGCACTGTGGACTGTGGTGGCCTACTGGTTAAGGTGCAGGACTATGAACCAGAAGGTCCAGGGTTCAAATCCCACCTCTGACAAGTTGCCACTGTTGGCTCCTTGAGCAAGATCCGTAACCCACAATTGCTTGGATTGTAAGACTGTATCAATTGTAAGGCGCTCTGGATAAGGGCGTCTGCTAAATGCTGTAAATGTAAATGTTGGCAGAGGTGGGATTTGTTCCATAGTCCAGTATCATAACCACTAGGCTACCACTGTGCAGCAGTACTCAACCTTAAAACAGATGGAGGTATACAAGGATCATTCACCCATTCAAAATAAAGTCTACACTGTCCTTTAAGAATTTTGAAACTAAGTTCAGGCACAACATTATATTGTACATTATATTTTGGTGCTAGGCCTTCTTAACAGGACAATAGGCAAAATAATTGTCAGGCAGTAACAAATCTTGCCACAGCTAAATACTGTATGTCTGTTGTATGCAAAACCTCTAAAAACAACAGTCATGTTTCAGGCCAGCAATTTGTTTTTGAAGGACTGGACTTTGAAAGTTTCAAAGCATCAATCACAATAACAACCCCAATGTTCTTTGGACTGTCACCTACAAAAGCTTCCACGTTCCTCATAACAACAACTGCCATTAAGAGCTGATCCACTTCTAAATCTTCAGGGTCCTGCAATGTCAAACACAAAGTTATTACAGTATGAGAAGTGACAAAATTAATTTAGCATTGCAGACAATAAATTGGCAATATTATTACAGGAATCATCTGTGAGACAAATAAGTATATAGAATCTGACCAAGGGAACAAAACCAAGCACTTTTATTTCGTTTTTATATTTAACTACATTGGCCATCACATACTGTCATGGCCAAAAACACTGGAACCTCTGCACTTCTTTCAGAAAATGCAACACTTCTCCCAGAAATTTGTTGCAGCTCTAGTATTCACACATTTATTTATTTTGTTGAATTGGTTTGTTTGTTTGTTTGTGTGTTTGTTTGTTTGAGGACATGCAAGAAGTCAGGATCCGAAGTCAGGATTGTAGTGATCTCTGGAGCTCTGTGCTTGCATTGTAAGAACACAAAAAAGCTGAGGGAAAAGTCAAATCTAAATCATTCCACATAGAATTCCAGAAATGGACTGGACAAAATCATTGGCACCTTTTCACAATTGTAAGAAATAACTGAATTTCGCTCATGTGATGCATCTCTAATTTGTACTTGTGGCAAGTAACCGGTGCCAATATAGAAATCAGATGTTCAAACAGTTTAAATTGAGAAAAGTTGACTCAATCTTTTGTGCCTGTGTTCCACATCAAGCATGGAAAAAAAGAAAGTTGAGAAACAAATTGGGAAAAGTATGAACAATCTCAAGTCTACAATTCCATCTGCAGTGACCTTAATGTTCCTGTGTCTAGTGTGCACAACACAATTAAGAAGCTTATAGCCCTAACATCTCTGGATGTGGCCATAAGAGAAAAAAGGACGTGCGACTGTAACAATAGATTATCCAAATGGTGGCTAAAGAACCTCAATCAACTCCCAAACAAATTCAAGCTGACATGCAGACACAAGGTATAAATGGTGTCAGCTTGTACAATCCGTCTCCATCTGCATGAAATGGGGTGCTATGGTAGGCATAATAGAACCGTTCACCAGAACTTAACTGAGGAAGCCACAGTCCTGGAAGAATGTCCTGTGGAGAGATGAGAAAAAGAGAGCTTTTTGGTAAAGCACATCATTATACCATTTACAGAAATTAAACGACACCTTTAAAGGAAAGAACATGGTCCCTACAGTCAAACATGGTGGAAGTTCAACATGTCTTGGGGTTGTTTTTCTGCTTATGGCACTGAATGCCTTGACTGTGTACATGGCACCATGAAATCTGAAAACTACCAAAGAATTTGAGCACAATTTTGAGATAAAAATTACTTGGTAGTCTACAGATTCCATAATGGCAAAACATCTTTGAATCTCCATTGTTTAACACTAGGGACAGTTAAAGGCCTCATTTCATTTTCCGTAAATGGTACAATGATGTGCTTTAACAAAAAGCTCAGTTTTGGTTTCATCTGTTGTTCTACCAGAAGAATTGTGGGTTCCTCAGTTAAGTTCTGGCAAATGTGTGATTTCTATATTGCCTGCACCTGTTACTTGCAACAAATTAAGGAGCATCACATGATTGAAATGCAATTATTTCTTACAATTGTGAATTGCTAATGACTTTGTCCAGTCCATTTCTGGAGTTCTGGGTGGAATGATATAATTTACATTTTACATTTACAGCATTTAGCAGATGCCCTTATCCAGAGCAACTTGCTTATAGAAGTGCTTCTTAGTAGACAATACCTCATGCTAGTAAAAATAAGCAATAGCCAATAGCCAACACAATCCAGCTAGATCCTGCTAGGATCTGATGTTGGTAAATCAACAAAACACACAAGCAAAGATTTTTTTAAATATGCAATTGCATTTTCAGCCTTCACTTAGATGCTATCAGATTTGACTTTTTTCCCCTCAACAATTTTGTGTTGTTCCGATGCAACCAACAGACAATGTTTTTGGCCATGGCCGTACAAGCCAGATCCATGAGGTGTCACACATCTAAAAAGAGAATCAAGTTTACTTACATTTAACTATTTGATTTTCTATGGGACACTGTAAATCCTGTAAGAAAAGCAATTTGATTGAATCTGTAAGAAAAGCAAGTTGATTTTTCCTCTAAGAATTTCAATTGAGGATGTTTTAAAAAATCCCCAGCAATACTTGAATTTCACACTAAAGTTCTGTGCATGTTTCAACATATGAAATTTATTATCTCCCACTGATACCCACTGAATACACAAAAATAATTAACAGAATAACACAATGATGATTCTTTCACAGTTAGTGAAATAGGAAAAAAAAAACATGAGAAATACAATACCTTAAGCTGTTCCATCTGTTTTTTCAGTCTTACTCCAAGTGCTCCACCTCGGGCACAAAATAGGGTCAGAAGCTTGGGAGTGTAAAGATCCAATGCAGCCATGAATTTAGGTTCCAGGTGCACAGTAGTTATTCTGTGAAACTCTGCACTGATCTGAGTAGAGGGATGAGTAAGACATAAATATTTCCCAAACAAATCCTACTAAAGAAACTGAATATACAGTGGTGCTTGAAAGTTTGTGAATACAAATACACAATATACATTCTTCAAACCCCTGGTTGTTGCACTAGATTTGCAGATTTCACATTGCCATCTCATTAGTGGGCACCTAAGCAAAACCCATGATCAGACTTGACCAAGTAGTCAAACTTTAACAAGCAAAATGTCTGTATGGTGTATGCATGTATTTGCTTACATACCTGTACACAGGCAGGGTTTTTCCTGGCAATTAACTGGAATATAATTTACATTTACATTACATTTACAGCATTTAGCAGACGCCCTTATCCAGTGCGACTTACAATTGGTACAGTCTTACAATCCAAGCAATTGTGGGTTAAGGGCTTTGCTCAAGTGGCAGCTTGTGGGATTTGAACCCTGGACCTTCTGGTCCAGAGTCCAGTACTTTAACCACTAGGCTACCACAGTCCCATTGTCTCCTGAAAGTAATAAAATAACTGTTGGCCCAATAATAGCAACTTAATTCAACTCAACATTCTCAACTTAAATGATGACATAATTCAGATTATGCACTTCTAAAATGTGGATTATAAACAGTAGGACAAGACTGATGTCACGTATATACAAATATCAAGATACAGCGCCCTCCATAATTATTGGCACCCCTAGTTAAAATGTGTTGAAAGCCTTAAAATAAATTACATTTTTATTGCAGAAGCATAATCTCACTCTGAAAAAAATTAGAAAAATTTTCAACTCAAGAGAATTTAAAAAATAAAGAAAAAATCCTGAGTAAGACATAATTATTTCCCGTAAAATGACCTGTTCCACAATTACTGGCACTCTTAACAATTTCTTGGAAATAAATGTATTTGAACCGTTTATGTCATTTCTACTGTAGTTTATAAAGTGGATCAAAGTTTCTAGGAACCTTTAATTAGTAATTCATCACTTCCTGTTTCCCTGGGGTATAAATATAGCGTTACACAGAGGCCTATTTCTCTTACTCACTCTTAAACATGGGAAAGACAAGAAAACACACTATTCAAGTAAGGCAGATGTGCGTCAACCTTCAAAAATTAGGCAATGGCTACAAGAAAATAGCCACTCACCTGTAGATGCCCTTTTCTACAGTCAGAGCAATCGTCAAAAAGTTCAAAACATCTGGAACTGTGACAGACAAGCCTGGAAGAGGACGCAAGTGTATCTTGCCACCATGCACAGTGAGAAGGATGGTAAGAGAAGTAAAAAGTTCTCCAAAGCTCACTGTGAGAGAATTGAATCAAATGGTAGCATCTTGGGGTTACGAGGTCTCCCAAACAACCATCAGGCGCCATCTACATGCCAACAAGCTGTATGGTAGGCATGAATGGAGAAAGCCTTTTCTGAGTTATACTCATAAGCGTCAACAGGTGGAGTTTGCCAAGCGGTACTGGGATTTGAACTGGGACCATGTGCTTTGATCAGATGAGACCAAGATAGAGCTTTTTGGCAACAAACACTCCAAGTGGGTCTGGTAACACCAAGGATGAGTACGCAGCTTTTCCAGAGCTTCCAAATACTAAAGGTGATAAACCTTTGGCTCAGGTTGGTCATTAATAGCTTCATCTTCCAAATTTTAAATAGCTGTCCCTTTTCGAAGGCTCCTTTGTATTCGGCTGACAAATGCGGCCTTCTTTTCCCTGAAAACGAAGGACACATCCGATGTATCCTTCATGACCTAAAATATCCCGAAGTGCTTTGTGCATGAGGGGAACTTATATAGGAACGGTTGGCTGAGGAATATACGTTACTTAAATTTAAGGATTTCTAAACTCGAATAGGTAAATGTTAAAAAGCAAAAGCGCAACATTTTTTTTTTTTTTTTTTAGGGAGCAAGGAGCAATCGGAGACCTTTATTAAACTGTTTGAGGGAAAATGAATGCCAGCGCCTGCAGTGAAGTGTCTTCTCCAGTAATTGAAAAACCAAAAGCTGCATATAAACTAAACTCAAAATTTCTGGCTCCATTGTTATAACGCTTATTGCTGTTTTGTGATACAGTGCAGGTGGGTGGTTCTGTGACGCAAACAGGAAATCCAATGCAGAGTAGACCGTCTCATTTCGGTTCAGCCATCGTCGAGGTCTACCTAGCCTTCCAAGGACACACCTTCGTAGACCACGTAGACCGCGTCCTTCGAAGGATGCAGCCCCTGAAATGAGATTCAGCCAATATCTAGTCTCACTTTACTTACTCTGTGGGAAACCTGGGCCTGATTAGTTATCTTTAGTTATGAGATATCTTACTGCCCTCTAGTGGAAGAGAATGTAATTGTTCTGCCTGTAACTACGCACCGCTCGCTTAGAGTACCAAACAGGTGAAATTGGACAATCTTCCATGGCACATATGATGATTCTCGCGGCACAGTGGTTGGGAAACACTGGTTTAACCTGTTTTCAACTGAGAAAATGAGGAAATGAGACGTTGTAACACATAGAATTACAAAAATACTTCTCATGGCAGTATCTTTCATAAATAATGTTGTTAGTTTTGCCAGAGGTCCTACTCTAGCCCTGCTCCACTGCCCTCTAGCGCCGGTGTAGTTTTCCCGGTAGGATCTCTGGCAGCCACCGCAATGGCGCATGCCCGTCTGTAAGCTACGCGATTGCGGCAATAATTCGCAATTTCTATTTAAGAGCTTCGCCAGTCTTAGCAGGTGTTGCACCATTCAACCCCTCATGCGGTTTGCACCCCTCGATCGCCTGCGTGTCGCGACGCAGGTTCGCTCAGCGCCGTGCACGAGCTGTGCACGCACCCGACTCCGCGACCCCTTTCTCTGGGCTGGCGCGTGCGGGGGATTCTCCCCCTGCCCTCCTCTCTCTCTCTCTCTCTCTCTCTCTTTGCAGCGCGGTCCTTAGCTTCTGTCTGTGTAAGCAGATTCATTGACCTTTACTATACACAATATGATCCCAGTCAAGGTTTCACATTCACAGCACCACTGCAAATGTAGGTGAGAGTGGCTGGCTGTCAATGGCAGGACCAGTATTGGGCACCATGATAACAAATTTGCATCTGCTAAGTACCTGGAAATGGTCCGGGCAGTGACAGGGGTGTGTAGTGAAGGTGCCACCTGTGTCTGGATGGTGGACAGCAAAACTGTGGGAGCTGCTCATGCTTGTTGGCAGATCAAACAATCCTCTATGCTGGTGGCCTGTGAGGACTGTTGGGGGCCTGTTCAATGTGTGTGCGTGCCCTCACAGAACCACTGCTCCCAACACCTTCTAACAGCTAGGTCAGAACGAAACCTGCTTCTTTTAGTCCAATGATGTGCTCCCTCTCAAAGTTGGCACAGTATGCAAAAAAAAAAATAAAAACAAAAAATGCACTGACACAACCCTATACCACGACAGACCCTGGCATTTGGAACAGAGTAAAGGGGACTAACAAAGTGGAGAAACAGATGGATTACAGTCTGTAATTGTAGAACTACAAAGTACATCTATATGGTAAGTGAAACTGATAAAATGGGCAAAGAGTGTATAAAGTGGCCAGTGAGTATATACAGGTCTGTGCCATTTAATGTCCGCATTAGCAACAGGATGTTGACCGAAATTTACGTTGACTGGACATTACCATAGTTTAGATACTTTGCACATAGTGTTTAACTTTAAACAATAATATGAATAAAACACAAGATGAAAACATTTAGTATACTATACTGTACTGTACAATGCAGCAATTTGTATCATTGTACCTTTTATAAAACATGAAACACATACCGATAACAAAAAACAAAGTAGAATGGACACCATTTTTTCTTTCTTCTCAGACAGCTATTCTCTTTTCTGTCAGCAGGTGTTGCACAGGTTTGTTCGTACTAAATTTCTGTCATTCAGATGAAATTATAAGACCAATTCTTATTTCCTATTATAATTCTTAAAACCTTGGTTGTTAAAGCAAATGGACGTTGATGGGATGATCATGAAATGGCACATTCCTGTATATTTATATATACTCCAGTGAAACAGAGATTAAATGCTCAGGCAGCATGGTTGCACTGTGGTTAGTGCAGTTACCTAACAGTTTTAGCATCCCTGATTCAATCCTGATCTCAGACTTTGCCTGTGTGGAGTTTGCATGTTGTGTCTGTGTGGGTTTATGCATTAGGTTAATTAGTTGTGTAGTAATCAACTGCTAATAGATATTTCTCAAAAAGTTTACACATTTTTGTAAAGTTTGTACTTTTCTCATTTCTTACAACTCATTATATACTGTAAAATTGAATTGCTCTCTCACTTAAAACCATGCCTGATTAAAAACAAATTCAGCCTAATAGATAGTAGGATACAATTGTTTTAGTTTGAGTGACAAATTTTTTTTATTTTTGATTGGCCTGTGTTATAGAGATTGCTACCCATGGTTGTCTGTTTATGTAACGTTCCTATCAGCATCAGTGGCCATTTCAGCGACACACAAAAGCTTCATCTTAACACAAGTTTACATCAAAACTACTCATATACACTTAAGATCCGACCAATTTTGCATAATCAACTAACCTGATGCATGTACATTGAATGAGGGAAGAAGGTTTAAGAAACCCACGCGGGGGCATGCAGACTTCACACAGGTCGCTCTACCTGGGATCGAACACAGGACTTTCTTGCTATGAGCAGATGGTGCTACCCAACGAGCCGCCCCCTATAACTGACAAGCAACCGAGATATGATGCATTAACATTTACATTTACAGCATTTAGCAGACGCCCTTATCCAGAGCAACTTACAATCCAAGAAATTGTGGGTTAAGGGTTTTGCTCAATGACAGAAATGCCGCTCGTGGGGTTGCCAATGTCTCATGTGATCCCTCTTGGCTGTGTTTCCTACCAGTTCTCCTCTTTCTAGCTTTCTAGCTATGCTGCTATAGCTAATGCTGCCGGGGTCTCATGCTACACTTGGCATCAGTGATTGACATGGCATCAGTGATTGTTAATAAACACTGTGCTCTTAATCAATAACTAATTACATTTTCTGTTTTCTCTCCAAGCTGTGTTTCGGCAAGTTCCGGCCCTACACATGATGTTCATCTGATGGAGCTCCACTGTGCATAATTCACATTTTTATTCGACCATGACTTCATGACTTTTAGTTTCGCTCTTAGATTTATCATCATACCCGGACCACTTAATGTCGATGTGCATAATTCACATTTTATTCGAACTTTGACTCCATGACTGTAGTTTCGCTCTTAGATTTATCATCATACCCCGGCCACTTAATGTCGATGTGCATACTTCACATTCTATTCGAACTTTGACTCCAAGACTTTAGTTCGCTCATAGATTAATCATCTACGCCGCCCAAGGAGGTTGGGTTCCTTTTTGAGTCTTGGTCCTCCCAAGGTTTCTTCCTAGAACTAGGGAGTGTTTCCTTGCCACTGTCGCCCTAGGCTTGCTCAATTTGGGATTGGACGTAGTTATTAGGAGATAATCTAAACTTGTAAAGTTGCTTTGAGACAATGCTCCATTGTAAAAAGCGCTATATAAATAAATCTGACTTGACTTGACTTGACCCAACAGTGGCAGCTTGGCAGAGGTGGGATTTGGACCCTGGATCTTCTGGTCCATAGTCCAGTACGTTACCCACAGTCCTGATGCCATTGAACTAGGCGTACTGCTGTTGTCATGATTACGATTAGGGGATCTGACATATATAATCTGATCTGATCTCGTACTTGTTACTCGTCCTGACTCCAGATTTAAAAAAAAAACACGTTAGAAGTTTAAGAGCACTTCAAAAGTACCACGTCCTTCTTCCCTTTACGGAGTTCACCCCGTAATCCTCCCCAGGTCCAATCAGGAACGGCTTACTAAAATGACTATGTCCATCGAACCAATTGGAAGCGCTGAACCCGTCACCTCCCAAGTGCTTCCCTATGGGTACTTCCTCTATCACGTGAAGTCTGCAGCAGGTGCTTCAGCGGCTGGGTTACACGGTTGCAACTGGCGAAATGTCTGCTGGTGTCATGCTTAAGCGTTTACGTAAAGTTAGTCGGATTCCCCTCAGTGTTTTGAGACCGTCGTTAGCAGCTGCTTATCACACGGAGAGAGGAGTTTACGGATACAGACCGCGCAGGGAAACCTCGGAGGAAACCGAAGCGGACCTGCAAGCGCTTCTCGAGCGAGTTTCCAAACATAACCAAGGTCAGCGGATCTCACAGCGCATGTGCAGTGTTTATTCATTAACTAAACATAGGAGCGGATACAGAGCATGTCCATGATCATCACTTCGTGTAACTAATATCGTGCTGCTATGTCTTGGATGGACGCGTCCGGTCAGGGGGATGTTAACATGAGCAGCATTTTGGGGAAGCATGTGCAGGCTTCCGAGAGAAGAACGGTCAAAAATTGAGAGCAGCATCCAAAGTGTGCCGCGTATGCGCGTTTCCGAGAGTAGTACTGTACTGCACTGCACTGCATACTACACAAGTATGTACTGCATACTGCCCCCGTGTGCAGTACGGTAACCCGTTCTGTCATGCAACGTAGCGTACTATTACTACCCGCTGCGCCACCGTTACGTGACCAATTACCGCGAAATTACATCAAGCGTATCTTTTTGTTTAACTTTGTTAGCATCTTTCTGATGAGGACATATCACAACACAGGCTAAATATTCATATTTATACTCGGAGTTGGCAGCATTCTCTAATTCAGCGTTATCCGCCGCCATGTTGTTTTGGTGAAGTGCTGATGGGATGCAGGACAGAATCAAGATAGCTCCCCCTGCATTCTTTAATCTAGTAGTAATAGTAGTGAACTATACGGGTATCTTTCGGGCACTACAGAGTTTTGTTTTGCATGAGTTTTCATCCGGTTACGTGTACAGTTAAGCGTCGCTTAACGTCCACGATACGGTCTGTGAAACTGCATGTTATGCGGTCTGGACATTTCTGTACATCATACTTTCCTTGCTGACAGAAATGCTGTGTACACTTTTTTTTTTAAACATTACTAGAAACAAAACCAAATCAACCTACGGTTGCTTATTTAATCTACACTTGCTTATTGAAGTAATAGAAAATAAACAGAAAAAGATCATTTTAAAAACCTTACAAGGCAGAGGAATGACAGACGTACTGAATACAAGGGTCTTCAGAAGAAACTTGGAGGACCTTATAAAATAGGTTCTCTCTCATTCATATATATGACTCTCCTGTTTCTCCTCTTCCATTTTTCATCGTGTGTGTTGTCTATTTTGTAATAAGACAGTTAATCCTGTAGATGTGATTTTGCAGAATGGAATGTGGTTTATACTCCAACTTGGCAAAGATACTTCAATAAGTGCCACACTTGCTAATTTAACAATCAAAAAAAGGAGCACAGTATTTGTTCTACCTTATGTAACTTAGGATTTCGTTATTTAAAACAGAACTGCAATAAGTAGATTGTTTCTTAAAGTAATTTTATTGATAAAAAGCCTGATCGGGTAACCTACCAACTAGAACAGTCAGTGCTGTGTAGGGTTGGGAAACGTGATGATATTTTATCATATCGTGATACATTTTGTTATTGTGATAGGTTATATGCCTTTCAGAGGATATCGTCAATCCTTAAAGGACACTGTCCAACTGCATGTTTCTTTTAAAAACAGTATAATTAGTCATGTTTAATTGGATGAAGTGCAGCATGGTTTGAATAAAAAACACTTTACTATGGGATAATATTTGAATAGTAGTTTAAGAATTTGTGACTACTGATGCATTTTGTCTGTAATCACATGTATTGTGATAAATATAGTGTATTGTGAGATTTTTAATTATCGTGATATAATATTTTTACTGTATTGCCCACCCCTAGTGCTGTTTTGTTTTAAATACATGTTAGCTCCTAGCCTTTGGCTGATAAAGCAATGTATAAAGTTCACCATCATTATAAGAAAAGGAACACACTAGTACTCTCATCAAATATTCCTTTATATCACCTTATGTCAGCTGTAACATGCGAGATGGGTAGATTATTTTCCTAAATTTAGCATGTAAAGATTTTCTTTAAACCTGCTGTAGTTTAACTGTCTGTAATTATTTCCTTGTTTCGTAAACAGATCATGCCCTGGCACGATTGGTGGAGGCCTATCGCACACATGGTCACAAAGCTGCTAAAATTAACCCTTTATTGCCCAACGTGCCTCTTACAGAGAAGATACCAGAGATAAGCCTTCTCAAGAGAAGCCTTCCAGGATCTCTCACCACTTCTGGTAGGCTTTTGGAGTTCTTGTCTGACTGTCTACATGTAATATCCATTGCTGAAGGAGTATATGTATGCAGATTTGAGTATATGTATGCAGATTTGGATATATGGTATATGGATCACAATTGATTATCACAGGGACTACCGATTTGATTCAATCCAAGTACAAATTGGTAGTGTCTTTCACCAAAATCTTAAAATCTCATCTCATTATTACACTTATTGTTGTAAATAAAGACTGTTATGGCCATGTTGAGAATGAGAAGCACCTCATATAACCAGTTTCATAGAGAGAATGTATGTTTTTTTTTTTTTTTTTTTTATGCAGACAATGTACCTAAAAACAGGCACAAAAGGTTTTGTTGATCTGGACCTCATAGTTTTTGGTTTGCCATTGAATTGCTTTATTTTTGCATTGATTTCTTGTTTGGCTGCCTGATTTTTGTGCTCTATACTGAGGAAAAACCAAAAATTAGTGTTCTAAACTAACCCTGCTCATATTCTATTATCTAAAGTTGAAGAACAGGATTGCAACCAAGATTTTAAGACCAAACAATGCTAAGATTCCTGATTAAGTTTCGCCTTCCACTGTACTCCTTGGCTCATGAACCTTCCTGGAGGTTTGAGGCACTTTGAGAAAGAACAGGCTAGCACCGAGGAGGTTGTAGCATACCTGGAAGACACCTACTGTGGGAGAATCTCGGTGGAGACCAGCCAGCTAGAGAGTCTGCAGGAGCAACTGTGGGTTGCAGACCGCTTTGAGGAGCTCAAGAAGGAAAAGTTCTTATCAGAGGAAAGGAGGCAGCTGGCAAAACTCATGCTCGAGTCACAGGTACACATTTTATTGCATGCTATGCACATATAGTAGCTTTACCTTTAAAATGGAAATAGGCAAGACTAGTATATTTATCATTGTGATATTGTGCCTTTTTGTTTAGGACAAATTTAAAATAAATGGCACTTTTTGTAGTTTTTGTACACTAAAACAAGAAAATTGAAGAAGTTCATCTAATATTAGTGGAAATAATTTAAATAGTATTTTTTATCCTTACAGGAATTCGACCACTTTCTAGGCACCAAGTTTGCAACAGTGAAGCGTTACGGAGGTGAGGGAGCAGAGAGCATGATGGGATTTTTCCAAGAGCTTTTCCGTTCTGCAGCTTTGAGTGGAGTGACCGATATAGTTATAGGGATGCCTCATCGTGGACGACTCAACCTACTTACTGGACTTTTGCGTTTCCCACCTGAGGTGAGTAATAGGCAGAGCAAATGTGTCAAAAATAATTAATAATAAAGTGGGAGTGTAACTAAGGTTGTGTACAGTATGGTAATAAACCATATCACAGCTGATACACCTGGCTGTAAGCTGTATTTTTTGTGTTTATTGAATTATTACAAAGTAATACATGCATTTCTACTTACAGTATATTGTCCATTCATATCGGTATGTAGTGGTTTAAAGAAAATATTTATTTATAGTGTCATGCCAAAAAGCAAAATCTGGCAAAAAAAAAAAAAAGGTGAGGTTAACATAATTAAATCTTTTCAGGTTGTACTTTTAAAATTTTGTACTATTGCCACTGGGGGGAAAAAAATACACTTATCCTCAGTTAGGCTGGTTAATCATAACTGTAGTTATAATAATCATAGTTGTTTTAAATTTCTCAGGTTTTGCATCATAACAGTGGCTATTGATTATGTATGGGTGGGCAAGTTTTTTTTTTTTGTTTGTTTTTTCTTTTGACTGGAATACGATCCACAATATTTTTACAATTATTTTTGTATGTTGGTTTTTAAAATTACAGTGTCTGTTGTGTAAAATCCAAAGTAGTTGTGTGTTGCCAAACAAAGGAAGTTGGTACACGTCCTAAGGACATGCCCATTGGTTTAATCTTGTGTCTATAACAAGAGATGGACGTATCGTCAGGTTTATACCCCAGTAAAATGGTAAGGCACGGATGACCCAGATGAATAAATAAAATATGAATATAAAATATTAGGACATGCTTCATTTTGGTAAAATTGTTATTTATGCTGGAAACAGCAGTTTCTGAGGTCCTAGTATTTTCAACGTGAAGGCCATAAACTGTGATTATGGGGACCTGGGACGGACTGGTGTCCCATTCGCAGTTTTTTGTCTGTGTCCCATGAATTCCGTGAATTTCAATATATTAAATACATATTTTTTTAAGGATTTCACTTCTGTTTTGAGTGCAAGGTAAAGCCAACGTATTAAGCTAATGTTCATATAATTTTTTTGACTCATCTTTCCCAATGATGAGAACTCGGAAGGTGATTATATATAAATAAATTTCAATTCTATGAATAACTCTTATGCAAAAGTTTGGAAGCCACGGTCATAATGATATGTTTTGTTGAGTTTCCTAAGTGAATGAATGTTAAACTCTGCAGGTAATAATTTTTAATATAGTTGTTTTTTGAAAGTATTAATGCCATAAATTATTTTCTAGACCAGGCAAATTCTCAGGCTTAATCAATTCTGTGATTCCAAGCATTTTGGGGTATTCTACTTACACTCACTTGTTGTGGACTCCTAATTAGCTGATCTGAAATTTAAACATAATTTATTCTCACAATGTAAGAAAATACTATCTATATAAACATATCTAAATATTCCCTGCTTGCATTTTCCACTGTCTGAAATGCAATTAAGAAATGCAAGTTAATGGGAAGTGTTTCTTGAAGTTCTGAATGTTGGATAGAAAATGTGAAAGCAAAGGAAGATAAGAGCGTAATCAAAGTAACAATGAAGCTAACGACCTTTAGGACGGGATAAACTTGGTTGGATCTGAATCTGTTCAGACTTTCCTGAGAGTCCAACCCCGTTCACAAGTCTGAGCAGTAGCAGGATAGAATTATTTCTGGGTTCTGTAGTTAAACAAAAGTCTTGTTACTGTGGATAACATGGGAGTGCAACGTATATTATGTGATTTGGCTCTTATCCAAGTTCAGTTTCCAGGTTCATGGTAGGTTGGTTAACTGAACATTTAAATGTACTGAACTCTGTCCCTTATTCATCAGTTTTTGATGTAGTGATGTTTTGGTCGCCTCTCACCATATCTATCTATTATATGCATAGCTTTCATTAATGACCACAAAGGAAACATTCTGAGAACACAATGCTGTTTATACCCTTCTACTTATATCCTTTACTTATCTTAGTGTGGCAATAATCATACAACTTGCTGATGAGTTAATGGAGTTTCCCCATTTTACGTTTCAGCTCATGTTCCGTAAAATGCGGGGGCTAAGTGAATTTCCAGACAATTCACCATCCATCGGGGATGTGCTGTCTCATCTTACCTCTTCTGTAGAGCTTGAAGTAGGTGCTGGACACCCACTCCATGTCACTATGCTGCCCAACCCATCCCACCTGGAAGCCATCAACCCTGTAACTCAAGGAAAAACTCGAGGCCGACAGCAGGTCAGACAAGATGGAGACTATTCCAATGATAGCAATGTTCGGCCAGGAGACAAAGTGATCTGTCTGCAGGTACTGAAGCTACCGTAAATGGGGTAACACTGCTTACATTTAAATACGGTTGGACAAAATCATTAACACAAAGCGTATGTTGCAATAAAGTCTTGAATATCTGATAATTTATTGAATAATGTATTTGAAAGTGAAAAACAATGTGTAGTTACTGTAGCCTTTCTGTCCTCTCAAACCAGTCTGGCCACTCTCTGACCTCTCTCATCAACGAGACATTTCTATTGGCAGAACTGCCACTCGTTTCTGGTGGTTGATATAAACGTTACCTGAAGCCCATATCAGTCTGATTTTATGAATTACACTGCTGCCACTTGCTCGTTAGATAATTGCATGCATGTGTGGCTGCGCTGGTGTTCCTAAGAAAGTGCTCGGTGAGTGTATATAGCAATGGCAGTAGTAATCTCTTCTTTCCTCCCACCTATTCCTCTTCTGGGTGACAGTACATGGTGTGTGTTTGTTGCTGCAACTTCTCAATGGATTATTTACTTTCTATCGTTTGCTTTGAACCTTTCTTCCTGTTAATGTTCCTGGTAGACTCTGCTTTTTGCCCTATGTTCTTTGTGAGCTCTCTGTTCATTGCTCTGGGTATGAGCTTCTAACATTGCCTCTTTCTCTGCCACACTCTCGCCTACCCTGCATTTTTGGCTGCTTCTTTTGGCGAGTCTGATTCTGTAAGTTGCTCGCTGCCAGTTGCTGATCTGTACAGCTGCTTTGCACATCCTGAATGTTCTCTGACTGGCTTGGCTTGACTTGGTATGTTGACAGACATGGCAGGTTTGTTCCTGTCCTGTTGGTGCTAGTCACTTGGCATCGCTTGTCGTCCTAGCTATATTCACCGTGCCACCCGGTCTTGTCTCATTGTTGTACGCAGCAGACTGTGCAACATCTGATGCAACCTCGTGGTTGTAGTCATCTAGCTAAACCTTGGTCCCAGGGAAAACTGGTTGGTTCAGTTTCCATGCTGTTTGTGTTCCTGAACTTTCTGTCTAGAGTGAACTAGTCACTCTAGTAAGCACGGTGTCCAACTTGAAGATTTCAGTATACATGTTGACACTGGCTGTTCAATTTCAACTGAATTTTTGTCTGTGCTTAACTGTTTCCACCTGCTACAACATGTTGACATTCCCACTTATTCACACGGTCATACACTGGGCTGCTGGTCCCCTCAGTCTTTGGCTCTCTTGTTGGTACTTCTGACCAGAAGCTGCTAACATCATTCTCTCACCCTTGTATTAAATCGCAAGTCTTTTATTTATTTTTTTATATACATAAAATCGAAACTACCCACTGTTATTGCTCTTCTTCAGTCTTCTCCTCTCTCTTGTATTTCTCATCTCTCTTGTTCTGATGACATGGGACCAAGCGGTTAAGGTACTGGACTTTGGACCAGAAGGTCCAGGGTTCAAATCCCGCCTCTGCCAAGCTGCCACTGTTGGGTCCTTGAGCAAGACCCTTAACCCACAATTGCTTGGATTGTAAAATTGTATCAATTGCAAGTCGCTCTGGATAAGGGCGTCTGCTAAATGCTGTAAATGTCATTCTATCAGTGCTTAACGGCACCATCTCTGA